>RJWM01002316.1:10000-131649 GCA_004363535.1 Dasyprocta punctata | reverse complement strand
GACCAGTATATGATCTATTTTAGAGAATGACCCATGTGCAGCTGAGAAGAATGTGTATTCTGATGTTGATGGGTGGAATACTCAGTATACATCTACTAGGTCCATTTGTTCACAAGTTTGATTCAGTTCTGCTATTTCTTTGCTGATTTTTTGTTTGGTTGATCTATCTCTCTGTGACAATGGGGTATTAAGGTCCCCTGTTATAACTGTATTGTTGTTTATTTGGTTTTTCATGTCTATTAAGAAGTGTCTTACATAGTTGGGTGCTCCCATATTCGGTGCATATATATTTATGATTGTAATCTCTTCCTCTTGAAGTTTTCCCCTAACAAGTATGTAGTGACCTTCTTTATCTCTTTTGACCATTCTCGGTTTGAAGTTTGCATTGTCTGCAAAAAAAATAGCTACCCCTGCTTTTTTCTGGGTTCCTGTTGCATGGAGTGTTGTTTTCCAGCCTTTGATTTTTAGTCTGTGAATTTCCTTTTGAGTGAGATGTGTTTCTTGTACACAGCATATTCCCAGTCATGTTCTTTAAATACAAAGTATACTGTCCTACAGAATATAAAAACTTGGAAATTGCTTTTTTTGTTTCTAATTTAGGTAAATTTGTTGACTTGTAAATAGGTAATTTGCTCTACAACTTTTTATGGTTTTACAATAAAATCTTTTACTAAAAACAATGGTAAAACAGTTTCCTTTAACTTATTTTTATTTTTGATTAGCATGTATTAATGGTACATGTTAATGGGGTTCCATGTATTAAAACACACATACAGCATTTGCTGATCAAAACCAACTGCCTTTTTCTCCCACTTCCCGACCTAATAATCACTACTCTACAGTAAAGCCAATTGTTTTAACTTCCTCATGTGAAGTGCTAGCCTTTCTGTGTCTGACTTACTTCACCTATCATGATGTCCTCCAGTTCCATCTATTTTGCTGCAAATGACAGAATTTCATTCTTCTTTATGGTTGAATAACATTCCATTGTGCATATATAGCATATTTACCTATCCATTCACGGGCACCTGAGTCAATTCTACATCTTAGCTAATGTGAACAAAACCACAATTGACATGAACATGAAGGCTCTCTTTGGTATGCTGATTTCATTTCCTGGGATATATACCTATAAGTGGGATAATTGAATCATTTGATATCATGGTTTATATCTGCATAGCACCCCAAAGCCACAAGTGAATTAGTCCACTTATGAGTTTATAGCTAAAAGTGATGTTGGGAGGTGTAGCCTGGTCAGAGGAGGTGGGTCACTCGGGGCATGGCCTGGAGGGGTAGCTCTCTCTCCGCCCTCCCTTGATAGTTCTGCTTTCCACTGCCATGCCATGAGCTGCTTCACCTCTGCCATGCCCCTCTGCCATGCTGCCCTACCTTGAAGCCAACCAACTATGGACTGGAACCTCTACAAACTGTGAGCCAGAAGTAGACCTCCTTTAACATGCAGGTGTTAAGTATTGTGTATCAGCAACAAGAAAGTAACTATGACATATGGTATATCTGTTTTCAGTTTTTTTGAAGAATGCCCATCCTGTTCTCCATAATGCCTGTATTAATTTACGTTCTCTAAAACAAAGTATGAGATTTCTTTTTTCTCCACTTCCTTCACTGCATTTGTTGTTTTATTTTTTTATTTTACCCATCTAACGGTAGGTAGTAAGATAGCTCTTCGTAGTTCTGATTTTCATTTCTCTAATGGCTAAAAACATTGAACATTTTTATCTCTTCTTGTGAGAAATAACTAATCAGATAATTTTCCATTAACTTACTTGTTTTCTTGTTGTTGTCAATTCTTTTGAGTTCCTTAAAATAGTCTGGATATTAACCCTTTGTCAGATGAGTAGATGGCACACATTTTTTCCAATTCTGTAGGTAGACTCTTCACTCCATTGATTGTCTCCTTTGTTGTACAAAGCTTTTTATTAGATATAATCCCATTTGTCTACCTTTACTTTTGTTTCCTGTGCTTTTGGGATCATATATAAAAAATCGTTGCCTATACCAATGTATTGAAGTGTTTCCCTCGTGTTTTCTTCTAGTAACTTCATAGTTTCAAGTTTTATGCATTGGTCTTTGATCCATCGTGAGTTGATACTTGTACAGGTGAGAGGTAGGGGTCAAGTTCCAGTCTTCTACATATGGATATCCAATTTTTCCAGTGCCATTTATTGAAGAAACTGTCCTTTCTCCATTGTGTGTTTTGGCATTTTTATTGAGATTTAGTTAGCTGTAGATGCCTGAGTTTATTTCTGGGATCTCAATTCTGTTCCCTTGGTCTGTGTGTCTGTTTTTATTCCAGTATCGTGTCCTTTTTGGTTACTATGGCCCTGTATTGTGTCTTGAAACCAGACATTTTTAATGCCTTCAGATTTGTTCCTTTTGTTCCAGATTGCTTTGGCTATTTAGGATCTTTTGTGCTCAGTGTGAATTTTAGGATTGTTTCTTCTAGTTCTATGAAGAATGTGATTTTTATTTTGAGTAGATTCAACATAATCCCCACCAAAATACCAAAGAGAACTCTTAAGAAAGAAAGCGATTAACACTTGGAATCTAAAAGATTCACCAATGAAAAACAATTCCACGCTAATCCATTTTTTAATGGAGCTAATGTATAGAACATCAGAAAAATGTGACAGATCTCAGAAAACATTTTATTCATTCAACCATATTTTTTGAGACTGTTGTGCACTAGAAGCTGGAATTATAGAGGTGGGCAGATCTCTGCATTTTTATAGCCCACAGACACTTCCCTTTGGAGCATCAGACAGAAGAATGAGAGCAGAAAGATACAACACTGAATTGAAATTGCAATGATTCCTTAAACAACAAATAACTAGTCATCTTTGCCATCATCAGTGAGGAACTAGAAAGTTTATCACACTTCTGATAGAAATGGAGTTGAGTTTTAGAAAACAATTGGCATTGCAATTCAGTGACCATAAAAATGCTATTTATACTAGGCCATAGTGATACACATTTGCAGTTCCAGCAATCTGGGAGACTGAGATCAGAGTATCACAAGTTGCAGCCCAACTTGGGCAAGTTAGTGATTTAGCAAGACTTTGTCACAAAATTGAAAAATAGCTGGGGATGTAGCTCAGTACAAAGGCTCTGAGTTCAACCCCCAGCAGAGAGAAAGAGAGAGAGAGAGGGAGAGAGGGAGAGAGAGAGAAGAACCTAATAATTTGACCCCTATAATTTATACTAGAAATTTATCCTGGAAAAATAACACAAAAGAAGAAATGAAAAATGTGCCAAAAAATCATTATTGGTGCATTTTTATAACAGCTGGCATGGAAAACAACTTGATTATCCAATACTAGAACAATGTATAGTATATTATAGCATAACCATGTTATAGAATATTATGGAACTATATTTCATTTTCAAGATGGTTGTGATCCAAAAAATATTCAAAATGTGTTACTTTAAAACCAGAGAACAAAATTTTATCTGTTTTATTGCAAACCTATACAATTTCTTTCTGCATATGAGCTAAGAGAAAATGACAAAAACATCAAGAAAACTTATTTGGAAAGCTGTGTTTTTAATTTTTTCAATTCTTACTTCTGGTCTTTTTAAAATAAGAATACTTTAAAATACACTGAGGCCTATCATAGTTGTAGGGGGCACAGGATTCAAAAAGACAAAAAAAAAGGATAAAGACACAAAGGATTAAGTTCTTTTTAGGGCTTAACATGTCAGTTATACAGAAAGACATAGGAATAATTCTTTGCCACTGACAGGACAAAGACTTGAAAGTTTTAATTCCTACAGATTCAAGATTAGTAAATTGTACGATGTGGCTGTTAACGTGATATTAACCCAGAGTGTGCAAATAAAGCAAACTGTCCCAGCGCACACTGGCAAGGCCATACCTTAGGACAGCACTGGCTTTCCTCGTCCCCTTGAACGAAACTCTAGTGAACCACATTAGTGCCAGAGTGAGTAAACAAAGGCTAAAGGGAGGTCAGATGCTCCACCCCCATTTCAGCAATAACTTTTGAGGAAAGAGGGCCAGCTAACATCACATCTCTACTGTTCTCATCTTGTGGACGGGAGTTTTATTAAAAGGCATTTGTTGTCTAATTTAAAAAGATGAATGAATTCACCAAAGTAATATTCTCCCTTCCAAATTCTCATTTCCACCTCTCTGAGATTTAAAGCGGCTCTAACTGAATTCACCCCCTTCCTCTCTTCAGTCTCCACTCACTGCTTCACAGCCAACACTACCACTGTTGATAATGGACATCTACAACCCAGTGCATCCAGCTGCTCACCTACGCTCAGGTTCGCAGGGTTACTCCAAGCCTCCCTGTTGTTTCCATTTTCCAGAATTTCCCTGCTGCCCAGCAATGGCTTCTTTATCTCTTATACCCACTGCCCAGCCCACAGAACTTAGCCCTTCCTTCTCTGTGCTTCACGGCACCTGCCGTGGGCTGCTACTGGAAATATCCCCTTACAGTGAAAGGTCTGTTTACTTCAGTACCTTCACCTTGACTTTAAGTTTCCTGAAGGCCAGAACCTTGCATTGCATTGTCTCGTCCTAGTTCTTGTTACATCATTTTACACAGAATAGGTGCTCTGTTACCAGCAGGCAATTAATTCATCTCTGCTTTTGCAAAACCCACATTAACCTTTGCCCCAGTCCACAGATGTTTCTAATTGCAGGATACCTGGGACGAGCATTTAAAAAGCACTGCTTCCAACAGCTACAAGATGCCCTCTTCCTCATTCCTTGTGGTCCTTGAGCACTAACCCTTCATGGTGCAACCCCTCAAACTACTACAAATATGAGCAAATCTCATCCACTGAAAACACAAAACATAGGCAGAGCTCTTTAACTCATGCTGTGAACTCTGCCATTGTTGGGTTGTTGGTTTAAAAAAAAATTCCATCTGCCATAAATCTACATTCCCCCCAAATGAAATATAATACCCCTGCTTTCCTCTAGCAGTCAGATAATCATCTCCTTGTTTTACGGGAAATGATTTAGAAGAGAAAGGAACAGGTCTGACAGTCTCATAAGTTTCGGAAAGTGCTTACCCTGACAGTCCCTTTCCTGCTAGCCCTATTTCTCCTCAGGCCTATATAGCTGTACTTGCATACACACATATATACACACATGTACATTCTTGCACACATCACATAAGTGCTTGCACATGCTTACACAAGCATTGAAATCTGGTTCACTGTCGCATTAAGTCAAAATTGGAATCATGCCGCTAATAGCCTTGAACCTAAGCATATTCTGTTTCTAAATTGCTTCCTGGCGATTCTTTGTCTGCTGACTCTTTTTCCAGCTCCCCATCGATGACTCAAGTCCTGGAAAATAAAATTCCCTCAATATTATGCAGCCCTTTGAACCTGACAGTGGACAACAGCCACCTGGTACTTTTAGTTCAGTGGGGCTGAGGAAGACTCACTGTCTTATTCTATTTTGACCCTGCCTACAGTAGGTCGCTCCCTGAGGCCACAGATAGGTTGTCCCTCTGCCTCCCAGCCAGCACAACATATCTCTTTCTAACAAGAAGCAAGCATTTCCTTAAACGCTACCACCAAATCCTCCTTCGGCTGATGCTTAGCAGTGTTCACCTTGAGACGACAGGAGATGACACTGTGTAGGTGAAGGGAACATGACAGAGGCCACCACCACTCATCACTTCCTCGAGATGGAAAAACCCTCCGGGTACTCAGGAGAATGAGAAACTTTTTTTCTTTACCACTGATGTTTATTGATTTGTCCAGTTCATAGGGAGCAGCCCTTAATGTTCTGCTTTCATGTTTCAGCTTTGTTGCATGGGTGCAGAAAAGAATATTGCAAATTGATCTGTCTTCCCAGCCTTTGTTGAGAATGGACTCCTATTACTTTACTTTCTCAGGCCTGTCATCGCATGCTCACATTCCAGGGCATATATAATCAGCCTGGCTAAACACCAGAGCTGAGCTGATTAATTTCTAGCATTCTCGCCTGAGTCCATTGATGGTGTGCTTGTTTGATGATCTCTGCAATAGATAGCCACTTCTGATTGTTTGACCTTTGCCCTTCACCCTGGAGCTGTCTATTCTGGTACCTGTTTAAGCTGACAGCACGTACACTGCGTTCACAGCATGTTTGAAGAAAACTGTAATGTCTTGGCACTATGAAAGCTTAGAAAAAGAGCTTTTAAGGAAAACCCATTTCCAGAATCAGTTGAACAGCATTTGAGAACCAATCATATATCCATTAAATAAAAAGAAAAGACATTATCCATAACCTATGATGTTATGCTTGTACTTTAGAATCTATCTATTCAGTCTGATTTAGCTTATGTGTTAATTATGATCAATGGATTTCCACAAGAATGTAAAACTATATCACAGCTTTTAATTTCTCATTCTACTATTTCCCAGAATTCTGTAATTTTAATTACTTTATATGCCATTTACTTCTAAGAGCTCAGAAGAAAAGGGTCATCATCACCATCATCAATATATATAATTTTAGACATGTTGGCCCATTTTTAATGTAACCCTCAAATTAGGTTAGATGGGTTTTATTTTTAGTTTTTATTATAAGGAAGAGTCTCTTTAACAATTTCAGAGATGTATTTCATTTATCCTAAAATACCTTTGGTTGTAAGATAGGTTTGGATCTATTTATAGAGCTAAGTTCTCAAAAATGCACATAATTTACTTCCTAGCTCACTAAGAACCAAGTAGTTAGAGCTAATGCAGGTGCACTTGGCAGCCATTTTTTTTAAGGTCACATGAACTCATATCCACTGCACAGAAAAATGGAAGGTTATGAGGAAACCAAGGTCACTCAAGGACAAATCACATATACACCTAGTTTAATGAATCACTTAGGTGTCCGGTCACTGAGTAGCAGACCAACGTGAGAAGTCTTAAATATAAAGATAAATACACTGGACATTTAACATATTCCAAAATTAGCATGTAATTGTACCAAGTATGTCTCCTTTTGAAAAGGGCACAGAAAGCGAACATAGTGCATTGGTGGAATCACAGAAACAGAACTTCAAGGGACTGTTGAGACTACAATGCCAAATGTCCCAACTATGAAAGTGAAATGGGGGCATGTGAGAAAGAATGGAGATAAGACAGGGACTGGTGGCCCTGCACGTGAGCACAGTGGTGTTGTCACTCCACCAGGCCATTGCCCTCTCTCAGAGAACCTGAGCCTCTTTTCTCTAACCCGGCTCATTTCATCACCCTTTCCCCATTTTCCAACATGAAAATATTGAATCTTGAAAGTGTATAACCCTTTGTTCTATTTGATCTCCTCAAGAGACAGCATAATGGATTTACTGCCCAGTTCCTGATGTCTAGGCACCACTGAAAAGTAAGTTCATTTTCTTTTAGCTTACGATCAGTCAGGTCAGTGAGATTGGCAGTAAGTTTTGAAAGATTAATAACCTATCAAGCAAAAATGCTTAAGCAGTTTAGTGGTTAGCTTTATTCTGGGTCATATGAAACTCCATATAATCTTGAAATAATGTTGGGATAAAGATACAACTCTGCCATATCCATTCATGTCACTTAGACTTTAGTTAGCAGGCTACAAAATTTTAAAAAGCATATTTAGCAATAAATATGTATGTATACATATATATTTGTGTGATTTAAAATTATGTCTGTCTTCTTACCCCTTTATGAAATGTTTCCAATACACAGGATACATAGAACAGTCATCCAGTTCTTACTTCCTTCAGCTTGAACAAATGTTTTTATACTTTGCGGTACTTCTTTCATATTTTTCATTTTATTCCAAAGAAGTAGAAACATATGAACGTATTTTAGATTGCCTGTGTACCCTTACGCAAACACATTACTTTCTTGCCCTCTTCAAGAAAAACTATTATCATCAATTTGGTGTTTATCAGTCTTCTAAATGTTTCTTACTTTTGCTATGATTTAATCCATAAATAGTATATAATATTGGTCTGTGTGTTTTAAATTATTATATATAAACGCTATCTAGCCTATGTAGTCCTTAACTTTCTTTTAAACACTTAAGTTTTTTGGTGTTTTTGCTTTTGTTATGTTTTGGTTTTGGTCCTTTTGAGACAGGGTTTCACTATGCAGTTCAAACTGGCCTTGAACTCACTGTGTAGCCCAGATTGACCTTGAACTCATAGTGATCCTCCTGCCTCAGCCTCCCAAGTGCTGGAATTACAGATGTACACTACCACAACCAGCTCTTATTTAAATTTTCATATGCAACCGTGAGATAAATGTAGCACTACTCAATTTCAGTTAAGAATTTGTGCTTTATAATATGAATATACAGTATATCTGTTCCCCATCTTGATGAATATTTAGGTTGTTTCCAGCTCTATGCTGTTACATGTGAGACTTCAATAAGCATTCTTAAACACACACTCTTATGCATATTTGTAAGAAACTCTCTACAGAATAATCTTTGTAATAGAAGCTCTAAGATATAAGGTATGTATATTGTTAAGTTTATTAGATATCATCAAATTAATCTTTCAGTTAATGATACTAAGTTGAAAATTCATATTCACACCAGAGAGTCTGAGAGTTCATATGATTCCACACCCTCACAATCTTAGACTTCTAGGTTTTTGTCACCTGATAATTGTAAACTTAGACCTTACTATTGTTTTGCATTTTTGTGATTACTATAATTGGAACACTTTTATATGTTAATTAGTCATACAGAATTCCTCTATTATTAATTCACGCTCACTGCTTTTTACCACTGAACTATTGTTAGTCTTGCTGATTTAGAGTAACTTTTTTATGTATTTGGATGAGATTAGTAACAATAACTAATACTTTGGGAATGCTTACTGTGGTGGATTGACTAGTGGTCAGCTTCTAACATCCAGCTGAACTGAGTCAGCATGGTTCTGGGTGTGGAAGGCCCACCTGAGGGATGTTGCCAACACTGTAAAAGAGCTGGAAGGGGAGATAGTATGCTGTTGATTCTCTTGGAGAAGTTTGTCATGATGGTTTTCCTGATATGAACTCAGTTGTCTTCACTGTCGAAGGAGCTCAGGTCCTCGCTGTTGCTGAGGCTGGCTCTGGTTCTCTTTAGGGGAGCTCTGGTCTCTACCTTGAGTGTCACTTCCTGGCGCTGGTACAGATCCCTCAGCCTGCAGACACAGATCCTTTATCCCGCTGACGCATACTTTCAAGCTTCTACCATTGATCTTCGGGCCTTCCCAGTGCAGACCCTTGATAAGACATCGTCATGGGCTCTAGTCCTCCAGTTGGACCTGTGGAGGACCTTGTCATGGGCTCCAGGTCTTCAGCTGGACTTGTGCAGGACATTGTCGTGGGATCCAGGCCATGAGCTGAATCCTTTGGGTCTCTAGTGTATGGACAGATCTCTTACACTTTTCTGCATTTGACTCTTTGGGTGAATATTGCAAAATAATTCTATAAATTATGTGTCCTATATTAAATCTATTACTTTGTATATCCTAACTATGACATTTACTAAATGCAAAATACTATTCTTTGGATTTCACACATATTAATTGGTTTAATTCTCACAACAATTCCTCAACTCTGTGAAGGTTATTATCCCTTTTTTAAAATGAAAGTGTTGAGTTCACAAAAGGTTAAATAACTTGCCTAAGGTCAGACACAGCTAATACGTGATGGAGTCAAGATTCACACCCAGGAATCTGGATCCAGAATGCCGGTCTTCTAACTCTCCCTATTTAAAAGGCTGCAAATTACTTATCAGCTTTATGCACTTTATAGCTTCTTCCATTCTATGGCTCATCTTTTCAATGTAGTCCTTGTGTGTGTCAATGATTGGAAGTACATATGCACAGGTGTAATATATATAAATATATATATATAGGCCAAATTAACAAGTATTTATGATTTGTGCTTTATGTACAGTGTAAGCAAGCAACACTGCCAAAGTTCCAAAGCCAAAAAGATATTATCAAATGTTTCCTTTTAAATTTTTTTGAGATTTGCTTTTCATGTTTTCGTTTGAATATGGGATAAGGTAGAGGGGTTTGATTCTACTTTTTATAATATAAATAACCACTTGCTGTCACATCAATATTTAAGTACCTTTCCCTAGTGGTTTGAAATACCATCTCTGTCAAATGTCAAGTATCTATTTGTGTGTCTGTTCTGAGTTCTCCATTTTCTTCCATTGATCTGTTTGTCTCTATGCCAATGCAACATTGTCTTAGTTATCATAGCTTATAATAATTCTTGATATCTATAGACCATGTCTCTACACCTTTTTTTAATTATCTGCCAGCTACAGGGTTTAGCTCTTTCTTATATATATTTGGGACCTGATTTTCCGGTTCATAAAAAAAACTGAAGAAATTTTTATGGTAATAGCACTGAATTTTTGATTAATTTGCAATAAATTAAGGTCTTTATTACATGAAACCTTCTCACCCAGGAACATGGTAAAAGTCCAGACTTACTCATATTTTCTATATCTTCAAATAATCCTTGATAAATGTCCTCAAAAAGTTATTTTTATTATATTTATATCTCATTGATGTTATAGCTTTTATAACTGGAAACTTTGTATGCTAATGTGATGGAAATGGTACTACTATTAATGATTTCTGTTTGGATGACCTCATCCGGAAGTTCAACTGTTTCCCCTTACTCCAGAACTGTCTCTTTTTGATGCCTACTTAAGTTCACAGCACTTGCATTGCCTCTAGACACTGCCTTCAAAATAAATAATACAAAAAATTAAAATAAAATAAAATAAGCCATAAATTTTAACTCTTTAAAATCTCAGGAATGGAATTTTGAACGCTACTGATTTGGGTACTGATTTGAAATTCAACTTTGCTTAATTTTCTTATCAACTCTAAAAATTGCCCACATATGTCCTGAATTTTTGATGCAGGCAATTATGTTGCCTGGAAATAAAAGTTTTATTTTTTCTTTTCAGTTCTTGCATCTTTTTTTCCTTTCTCCTCTTTTATTGAATTGGCTATGATTATAGAACATATTAACAGAAGCCAGAGCGTGGGCATCATTGCCTTGCTTCTAATTTCAATGGAAATGTTTCTAACTTTTACATTAAATATTAGGTTTGTTATGAATGTTTTAAAGATAGTCTCTATAATATTAAGAGTGATTTCTTCTTTTTCTAATTTTCTTAGAATTCTTATAAATGAATACTTAGCTGATTTTTCTGTATAATATCTATGGACCACATGAACTTTTTTCTTTTGTCTAATAATTGAATATATTACACTAATAAATTTTCAAGTGACTAATTTATTTTCATACTATGGATAAACATTTCCTGGTCATCATATATCACTTTTTTTAACAGATTTTGTTAAGTTTAAATTGGAAAAAATGCTTCTATGTTTCTATGAAAAATGTCTGCAATTCCAAAATAACTTTTCTTGCTGTATCCACGTTCATCTCTACTAACAGTAAGTGTGCGTGTGTGTGTGTGTGTGTGTATGTGTGTGATACTGGGGATGGCACCCAGGGCCTTCACACTTACACCTCCAGACATTTTATAAGTTTTTTACATTTTGAGACAGGTTCTTACTATGTTGCTAATTTGCTCAGGCTGGGTTCAAACTTGTGGTCCTCTCTACCTCAACATCCCAGAGTGCTGGGGTTACAGGTGTGCACCACCATGCCTGGCTTCTAAGTTCTAAATGCATAAAGTTTAATTCACTCTTTCATTATACTCTGAAATATTTGTATAAGGTGAAGATCACACAGTCCTCAAACATAGACTAAAATTCCCCCTTGAAACTGTCTGAGTCTTATACTTATTTTTTTGTTTTGTTTTTATTTTTAAAAAGCCAAACAGAAAAAAGGATAGAAATGATACCGAATTTTTAAAAAACAGGAAATTAACGCTAATTAATATATTGCATATTGTTATCTCAGAAGTAGTTGTCCAGGTTACAAGAGTTAGGCACAAAGAAAATAATCAAACAATCAAACAGTGAAAGTACAGACTGTTCTTTTGCATGAACTAACAGAGATTAGTAGTATAGCTATCTATCTTGTGTATACATGCGTACATACATACATGTATGTATACCTATATATGGTATTTGAAAAGCTATTAGTTTATTTGGTCTTTTTGTTCCTTATTAAATAAATTTACATTTACACTGTTCCAGAAAATTATTCATTTTTCTAAGTCTATAATTCACTACCACAAAGTTAATCACAGTATTCTCTTATCATAGTAAATATTTATCTTTAACAACAGTTCTATTTTATATGTACCTTTTATCTTTCTTGTTTTTAAAGGAGTGTTGAGAGAGATTTGTAAGTACCATTGAACTTGAGTTCTCTCTCAAGTAAATCATTTGATTTTATTAATAATTTCCTTTCCAGTTTCATCAATTTGTGTTCTTATCTTTATTGTATCAATCACCCTACTTTCCTTTGGTTTATTCTTTTGCTTAATTTCTAGAATTTATCACTTATCTCACTTATTTTCAGTACTTTTAAGTAGGTAATAAATGTTTTTAAACCTTTAAATTTACCTCTATGTGCAAATATTCCTGTGCCCCTAAATGTCACATGTAATGTTTCCTTTATTCATAATATACGTAATTACTATCATTATAATAGGTTATTTGAAACATGAATTGTTTTGAATGAATTATACCGTTGGTGTTTTCACTATATTTATATAGTTTTTAGTTAAATTTTAAGACCAAAGAACATGATTTCTATGATATCAATCTTTCAAATTATTGAGCATTATTAGAAATCTAGAACACAATTTTTGTAAAAAGTTTCACGTGTACTTGAGTATATATATCCTCTATTTGTAGCTAAAATTCTTTATACTCATATTAATATTGTGTGCTCAATAGATGAATACATAATAAAATGCATAGAAATCTCCCACAATAATTGCAGATTTATCAAATAGCTAGTATAATTCTTTTAGTTTTTTCTTCATATATTTTGAGACTGTATTGTTAGATAATAGAAATTCATGATTGCTTTGACTTCTTGGTGTATTGTTCTTTTTATTGCTATGCAGTGCCCATGGCTATATTTGCTAGTACTTTCTTCTTAAATTCTACTTTGTAGGGTATCAATATGAATATACAGGATTTTGTTTTAAAGAGAAAAAAATAAACAAAATTTCAAAATAAGATAATAGGAGGGTAGCAATATTAATACCTTGTATATTGTTATCTTTAAATTGGTTGCTTAGAGTGCAAGACATAGGCATTTATCTGTCCAAACAATACTAGCATGAACATTTCTTTTCAATGAACTAAGAGAAATTAGTAATATAATTATCTTAACTATCTTGTATATATATACATTTTTGCTTTTCCCTTCATTTTTTCCTTTCTCCCATTCCAGTTTCTCTTTCTTTTCCAACAGTTTTTTCCCATTTCACAATATCTATTGTACATTTTGGATCTTCCTTACTCTTTCAGCTTCTAACACTAGTGAGAAAATATGTTAGCACATGTGCATCTGGCTTATTTCACTTGTAAGTATGGTCTCTAGTTGCATCCATTTACCTATAAAAGTCTCCAGTTTATCCTTCTTTATAACTGAGTATAACTCCATTGTATTAAAAGAAAACACATCCTTTTTATCCATTCCTCAGTTTATGGGCATTTGGGTTGTTTCCAAGATCACCCATATTGTGCTGCTATAAACATGGGTAAATGTATATTACTGTTACAATGCTTTTAATTCTTCTGGGAAGATACCCAGAAGGGGAATATCTGGGTCAAATGGGACCTCCAACCCTACTTTTTGGAAGAAACTCTACACTGATTTCCACAGTGGTTGCACCAGTCTACACTCCCACCAACAATGGAGAAGGGGTCCTTTCTCCCCACAATCCTACCAACACTTGTTATTGGTTAATTTCTTGATAATTGCCTTTCTTTCTGGGGTGAAATGAAATCTCAGTGTTGTTTTAATTTGCATTGCTCGAACGACCAGTGGTGTTGAATATTTTTTCACATATTTATTTGCTGTTTGTATTTCATCATCTCAGAAGTGTGTATTCACCTCAGATGATCATTTTTAGATTAGGTCTTTAAATTTGGAAGTCTGATATTTTTTAGTTCTTTATATGTTCTTGATATTAATCCTTTGTCTGACGAATAGCTGACAAACATTTTTTCCCACACTGTGGGTCATCTCTTCACCCTGTTGGTGGTTTTTCTTGCTTTACAAATTTTTTCAACAAGGTAAGATCCCATTGTTGATTCTTTGTGATAATTCCTGTGCGATGGGATTTTATTCATAGTCTTCGCCTACACTAATGTCTTCAAGAATTTTACTTATTCGATCTTCCAGCAGATTTAATGTTTCTGTTTTAATATTTAGATCTTTGATCCATTTTGAATGTAGTTTAGCACATAGTAAAAGATATGTGTCCAATTTTAATCTTCGGCATGTGTACAGCCAGTTTTGCCTGCACCTTTTATTAAAGAGGCTATCTTTCTTCCAGTGAATGTATTTGGTACTTTTCTCAAAGATCAGATGGCTTGGTATGTCTGAAGTTCTTTCTGCATCTTATAATCTATTCCACTGATCTTCAGGGATTTTTTTTGCCTGTACCACACTGTTTTTATCACAGTAGCTTTATAATATAATTTCAAGTCATAATTTCTGCCTTGCCTTTGTTGCCCAGAATTGCCTTTACTATTCCAGGTCTATTCTGGTTACAAATAAATTTTAGGATTGTTTTCTCTAATTCCGTAAGATATGCTGTTGGAATTTTGATCAGAAATGCATTAAATCTGTATAACAGTTTTGGGATTATGGCCTTTTCACTATATTGGTTCTTCCTACCCAAGAGCAATGAATAACTTTTCATTTTCTGATATCCTTTTCAATCTCCTTTTTCAGAGTACTGTAGTTTTCATTGTAGAGGTATTTTATATTCTTTGTTAGATTGATTACTAGGTATTCCATTTTTTTTTTGATGTTATTGTGAAAGGTGTTGTTCCCTTAGTTTCTCTCTCAGTGAGTTTGTTATTCATGTACAGGAAGGCTATTAACTTTTGAGTGTTGACTTGACATCTAGCTATTCTGCTGAATTTGCTTATTAAATCTAGCTGTTTTTAGTGGAATTTTGGGGATCTTCTATGTAGAGTATCATGTCATCTGCAAATAATGACAATTTGATTTTTTCCTTTCCTATAGTTATTCTTTTTATTTCTTTCTCTTGTCTAACTGCTCTAGCTAAAGTTTCCAGGACTATGTTGAATAAGAGTGGAGACAGTGGACATCCTTATCTTGTTACTGATTTTAGAGTGAAAGCTTTCAGCTTTTGTCCATTTAGTATGATGTTGACTGTTGCTTTGTCACAGAAGGCTTTTATCAGATTCAGATAAAGAGTATCTATTTCAATTTTCTGTAGGGTTTTTAGCATGAATGGGTGCTAAACTTGGTCAAATGTTTTTTCTGCATCTATTGAGTTGATCATATGATTTTTGTTCTTGGCTTGTTCTTGTTTTGTTAATATGATGTATTACATTTATTGATTTACATATATTGAGCCATCCCTGCATCCCTGGGATGAATCCCATTTGATCATGATATATAACCTTCTTGACTATTTGCTACATTCTGTTTGCCAATATCTTATTGAGGATTTTTTTTCTGAGACAGGGTCTCACTATGAAGTTCAGACTGGCATTGAGCTCATTTTGTAGCCCAGGCAAGTCTTGAACTTGCAACAATCCTCATGCCTCAGCCTTCCGTGTGCTGGAATTATAAGCATGCACCACCATGCCCAGCTGTTATTGAGAATTTTTGCATCTATGTTCATTAGGAAGTTTGGCCTGTAGTTCTCTTTCTTAGTTGGATCCTTTTCCTATTTTGGTATCAGGGTAATGCTTGCATCCAGGAATGAATTTGGGAGTATTACTATTCTTTCAATTTCATTAAAGTGTTTGAGAAGTAGTGGTGTTAGGTCTTCTCTAAATTTCTTGTAGAATTCAGCAGTGAATCTGTCAATCTAGCTTTTCTTTGTTGGTAGGTTTTTAATTACATCTTCATTGTCATTGATTGATATTAGTTTATTTAGGATTTTTATACCATATGTATCTAGGAATTCATCCATTTCTCCTGCATTTTTCATCTTATTAGAATACAAGTTTTCAGAGTAGGTGTAGATGATCTTATGGATTTCTGCAGGGCCCATTGTGATTTCACCCCTTTCATTCCTACTTGCATGGATCTGAGTCTTTTCTTTCCTTTTTTTGTTGAGATTGGATAAGGATTTGTCAATTTTATTTAATTTTATTTCAATTAACTAACTCTTCAATTCATTGATACTTTATTGTTTTCTTAGTGTCCAGTGCATTAATTACTGCTCTGATATTTATAAGTTCCTCCCTCATACAAGCTTTTGGCTTAGCCTGCTCTTCTTTTTCTAGAAGTTTGAGGTTCACCATTAAGTTGTTTATTTGTTCTTGCTGTGTTTTCCTGATATGGGCATTCACTGCTATAAATTTTCTTTTTAGGATTGTTTTCACTATGTCCCACAAGTCCTGGTATGTTGTACTGTCATTACCATTTAATTGTAGGAACTGTTTAATTTGTTCTTTAATTTCTTCTGTGACCCATTGGTTGTTCAGGAGAGTGCTATTTAATTTTCATGTGTTAATGAAAGTTCTTGTGGTTTCCTTTACCATTGATTTCCAGTCTCACTGCACTATGGTCTGATAATATACATGGGATAATTTCAATCCTTTTTTATTTATTTAATCATGTTCTATGACCAGTAAGTGGTTTATTTTGGAGAGCATCCCATATGCAGCTGAGAAGAATGTATATTCTGACGTGGTAGAATGGAACACTTTGTGGGCATCTACTAAGTCCATTTGTTCAAAACTTTGGTTCAGTTCTAATATTTCAGCACTGATTTTTTGTCCAGCTGATCTGTCTTTTTGTGGCAGTGGGGTATTGAGATCCCCCAATACAATTGTGTTAGTGCTTATTTGATTTTTCATGTTCATTAATATTTGTTTTATATAGTTGGGTGCACTGGCATTTGTTGCATATACATTTGTGATTGTTATCTCTTCCTCTTGGATTGTTCCATTTACAAGGAGTTAATGACTTTCTTTATCTCTCTTAATCAGTCTTGGCTTGAAATTGATTTTGTCTGCAAATAGTATAGCTTTTTTCTGGGTTCCTATCACATGGAGTATTGTTCTCCATCCTTTGACTTTCAGTCTATGAACTTCTTTTTTAATTAAATGTGTTTCTTATATGCAGCGTATTTTTTAGATCTTGCTTCTTGATCCATTCTGCCAGTCTGTGTCTTTTGATAGGCGAATTGAGACCACTAACGCTGATGGTTATAACTGATATGTATTGACTTATCCTTGTCATGTTACTTTCCTGTTGTTAGCTTCTCCCCACCTTTTTTTCCCTCTTCATGTTTAATTGTTTACCTTGCCTGATGAATTCCTTCTGTTGGGGGTTCATGGAGTTTTAGTCCTTGTTATCTTTCTAAAGTGTTCTTCAAAATATTTTGAAGTGCTGGTTTAGTGGCCATAAATTTTCTCAGATGTTCTTTATCATAGAAGTATGCTATTTGTCCATCAGTTTTGAAAAAGTTTTTCAGGATGCATCAGTCTGGATTGAAAGCTATTTTCATTTAGAACTTAAAATGCTTCACTCCAGGTTCTCCTTGACTTGAGGATTTGTGCTGAGAAGGCAGCTATAATTCTGATAGGCTTTCCTTTATAGGTGATTTGTTTCTTTTCCCTAACAATTTTTATGATTCTATTCTTGTGTTGAATTTCTGGAATCTTGATAATGATATGCCTAAACTATAGGGTTTCTTTTTTATCATGGCTGATTGGAGTCCTATATGCCTCACTTAATTGTATATTAAATTCTTTTTCCCTACTAGGGAAGTTTTCTGCAATAATGCTTGAGAACAATATTTTTTTAATATATATCATTTGTGCTATCTCTTGCTTCTTCATTGACCCCAATCAGCCTTAAGTTATACTTCTTTGCCTCATCTAGCAGCTCCTGGATTGATTTTTCATGATCCCTTGTTATTTTTAAGGAATCATTCTTTTCATGATTGCTAACCACAAGCCTGTCTTCTACATCTGAGATCCCATCCTCATATTGGCTTAATCTGCTGAGAACACTTTCAATGGAATTTTTATTCTCCTGGATATCTGCTAGACTCTGCTTTATGGATTCCATGTCTCTCCTATGTTGAGCATTCATGGCTTCCATAATTTTCTTAAACTTCTCTTTTTGTTTGTATCTGCTCTAGAGTCACTAAGCACGGTTTTCATTGTAAACACTATCTCTGCAGTTATCCGAGAAATTATTTCTGATCTTATTTTTTCTAGCCCATCATTCAACTGCTTGGTTGTTACCACTTCAGGGAGGCCAAGTGAGTGACTTTCAGATTGCACCATCTCATTACCCCTGGTTTTGCTTTTAGTGAACTGGATGTCTGGGGTTGCATCTTAAGTGTCTTCTCATTTTGTTTTCTTTTTTTAGTTTAATTCCTGGGGAGATGCTTGTAAATTGCCTAGGGTGGGTTGCTTTATTGCTAGTATTTAGAACCCTACTCTGAAGTATTTTCCAGGTATAACTGGTTTTTGGGTTTTGAGTCTGTTGCAAGATTTTATGTCTGCCATTTGTTGCAGATGACACATTTCTGCCTGTTTAGCCCAGCCCCTGGTTCTTTGGCACTGTGCCACAGTATTTTCTATGGCCTTTAGTCAATTTGAGACTAGGAATACCTGGAAGAATAACTTTTTAGAACAATTATGTCATTTTTGGCTACAATGGTACCATCAGTAATAACAGCAGAAACAATCACAATCTAGAAAATGACAAACTGAGGTAACCATTAACTTGCTACCTTTAGTTTTATGAACTAGATTTGTAATTATACAACAAAATCTAAAACAGATCAGAAAATTATATGCAGTACAGAAGTCCTTAATATATCAATTTTACCCTGGGGGTTAAAATTTAAAAGTGGTTAGGGAAAAAATAGAGGTAGAAGAAGAGGAAGAGAAGTAAGGCTGAAGGACAAAAGACGATCATACTAGATTTGAGAAACTGGAAGGAAAAGAGAATGAAGAGATAAAGAGAAGAACAAAACAAAACAACACAAAGAGGCTAGAAACCACATTCATACTCATATAAAAACAAGATCAAACAATGAAGGAGAAAAAAGCAAAACCACAACAATGACAAAAAGAATAAGAGAAAAAAAAACTCCACTTCCAGGTTTGTCTCTGCTGTCACTGGTAGACATGTGTAGACAGAGTACTGATCCATGCTGATCTATCCCAGCAAGCCAGCAGTAGCTTTTTGGCAGGGTAGTGGATAATCTCAGCAAGTCTGCACCTTCTGGTTGGGAGCAGACTCATTCAACATGTAGCTGTCTGTGCACCTTCTGTGGGCCTGAGTCTAGTTGGAAGCTGCTAGATGGAGCCAGCAGCTGCTCTGAGTTCTGAGCTCAGTCAGCCCCTCTCCTAGATGGCTGCCAGCCAGTCACTCTCTCGTGAGGGAGGACTGAGCCCTCAGCACTCACTGCTAGCCAGTGCAGTCCTTCACACCCACTGCCCCCCTCCATTGCTGTATCTCTCTCTGGAGGCCTCTGGGGTTGCCAGAAATCACTGTCACTCTGGGGCTGCAGGTTTGAACTGCTCTTCTCATTCAGTGAGTCCCATCTCAGGCAGAAGGCACTACCAGCTACCTCCTTCCTCTTGAAGTTTCTCTCTTCATTCTTTCCACAGGCTTTAATTCACACTTCAGATCCTTCCTGGGTCCAGGGAACCCACCTCCCTCCCTCTTGTCTTCCTCATGTTGCTATATTCCAGCATTTGGATGGCAACTCTCAGAGAAGCCCTTTCTCTGCTACTTAACACTCCACCATCTTGGTGCTTGTGAAGATTATTTTTTGATTAATAATCTGGTACGTATATTTTCCATCTCTCTATTTTAAACCTTTCTGCAAAGCTCTAATTTAAGTTTTGAATGTCTGGGTATTGATTTTGTTTTAATTCACTGTTATTCCAAGCTCATCTATACAATGTTTTAAACAAATTTCTATCCTCTTTCCACACACTGATCTTAGCTTGCTGACCTACCCATTGAAACATCCTCATATTTAATGGTTGTCCAATATTCTACATTGTCCTGTCTTGAACACATGCACAAAAGATAATAAGAAGCCAGGGAAAACTTGAACAAAAAGAACAAAGCAAGAGTCATTGCACTATTTGGTTTCAAAATATTTTATAAAGGTATAGTAATCAAAACAATATGAATGTGGCATAAAAAGGTACGAATGACAAATGGAACAGAATTGGATCCTAGAAATAAATCCAAGCACCTATAGCATATTAATTTTGTGCAAAAATAACAAAAACGTACATTGTGAAAAGTATAGTCTTTAATTAACAGTGTTAGGAGAACTGGATATTTACATCCAGAAGAATGAAATTAAACCTTCAACTCCTATAGAAGAATCAAATCAAAATAGATTAAAGACATAAATGAAAAAATCTGAAACTGTAAAATATCTAGAAGAAAACAGAGAAAAACTTCCATAACATTTGTTTGAACAGTAATTACTTTGGATATGATTTTAAAATTACAGATAACAGAAACAAAAATAGACTAATGGGATCTCTTTAACTAAACATCAAACTAAAACTTTTCCACACAGCAAAAGAAAGAGACAACCTATAGAATGAGAGACTATCATACATGTTTAATAGGCTAATGGCCCAAATATATAAGAAACTTAAATTACTCAACAAAAGAAAGCAAAAAATTCTATTCTTCAAATGAGCAAAGAAACTGAATAGACATTTTTCAAAAGAACACCTACAAGTGGTCAATAAATACATGAAAAAATATTCAGCTTCACTACTCATCAAGGAAATGCAAATTAAACCACAATTGAGATATAACTTCACACCTGTTAGAATAGCTATTTATCAAAAAATTAAAAATAAGTGTTGGTGAAGATGTTACAAAAGTGTAACCCTTGTGCACTGCTTGTGAGAAGGCAAATTACTACAGTCATTTTGAAAATCAGTTTGGAGGTGACTCAAAAAACTAAAAATAGAATTAACATAGGATCCTCAATCCCATCAAAGGATATATACAGTGTCCTACGAAATTGAAATCCATATTATTCAAGAGAATTGGACACTCCTGTGCTCACTGCAGCAGTGTTCATAATAGCTAAGGCATCAAAATGAAGTGCCCATAAATGAAATGGAATACTGTTCAGCACTTAAAAAGAAGGAAATTCTATCATTTGCAACAACATGGATGAATCTGGGGGACATTATGCTAAAGTGAAATAAGCCAAGAAGAGAAAAACAAATACCACATGTTCCCACTTATACATGAAATCTAAAAAGTCCAACTCATACAAAGAAAGAGAAGAATGGTGCTACTCAGAGGCTGAGGTGGAGAAGGGGAATGGGAGAAAGTAAGATTTCAATCGAACAGCACAAAGTTTCAGCTAGAAAGGAAGGATAAGTTGCAGAGTTCTATCACATATCATGTTAACTATAGCTAATTGTAACATATATTTCAAAACTGTTTTTAAAGGTGGATTTTAAATATTCTCATCAAAAAGAAATAAGTGTATGAAGCAATGAATAGGTTAGATAGGCTAATTTGACATTCTATAATTCACACATATATTGAAACATCACATTTCGCCTTGTAAGTATATACAGTTATTACATTGGTTATAAATATAATTAAACATAGTAAGTTTTTTAGGGTAAAACACAAAGTTAATTTTATTTGAATGAATTAATTTTCTCATGACTGATTTTGCTGTGCCCTTCAGTTTTTTTCTGTGATTTGAAATTTAACTTCTGAGGATCAAGTGATGTATTTTTATAATGGATTGCTTTGTCCTCTTTCCCCTTCTCCAACTTCATCCAACTCCATGATTTTCTGTATCTGGTCTCTTATGGTCACAGTCCAAAACCTCATTCAGTAAAAGTAGTTCAAGTTCCCTGCCTCTTGATGATTTAAGGCTAATACAGACCCATTATCACTCAAAGATAAACTTACTTTGGTTCAGGGTCACCAGGCTTTTAATCCCCATCTTTACTAGGTTTCCATATCTTGTAAGTCATCATCGTAGCAACCTCAAGTGGCCTTTTTTTCTTTATCTTTCTTTCACAAGTGGGTGTTGGAGTAGAAAGTACCAAAACCTTGCCTTTGGCTTCAAGCACTATAGTTGAATCCAATCCCCATCCTTCCACTGAGCATTTTCAATCCTGATTTGGGTCCAATTCTAGCCACCAATATCTGCTTCTCAATCTAGACCCCAGCAACCACGAAATTCATTTAGCTCTACTTTCACCTTGGGTAGCAGCTCCATTCTTGATTTTGGTTTTGAAAACCAACTGCATCTTTTGGTTTTGTCTTATATTTTACATCAAATCATTATGTATGTACATATAATCGCTGAGCATGGCCAAAGCATGGACTAACACTGCAAACTTGGTCTGTGGACCCAGCTTCCCCTCTACAACATACTACAAAGTGTACAACATGAGAGCGGGACTGCTAGGTAGTTGAAAATGTGTTAAATAAATGAATACAAATAATTTTCCTAGAAAGACCATTAGGTACCACGTCTCCATTTTTTCAGTAAGCTACAAGCCCTTGAGGATGGAACCAGTGTGTGACCTATCATGTTGCCTAGTTTATTACCTTGCATATGGTAAATAGGCCACACAGATTTCTAAGGGTCAATACATTCCCCCTGTGGATCTTTTGTATGGCAGAAAGCATGAAGCCCCAGGTGCATGCATTGTTCCTCCAAGGACTGAAATCACCATTTTCTGGTTTTATAATATTGGTTTTTCTTGTAAGCTGTACTTTAAAAAAATGAATGGTTCTCAGTGAAAAACATAGAAATGATCAGGCAGAAGTAGAATGTTTCCACAAGGATATATAAAAATAGGCTATGTCTAACTTTAATTAATTAAGAAATCAAATGAAAAGCTTTTTCCTGGTCTCTTTATGATAATATCAAGGACCAAATGTAGGGGAATGCTAAGTGATCACAATTCTTCTAGCTGAAATAACATTTCTCAAATCATAGACCAAAGGACAAGGGGACAGAGAAAGTGGCCTTGCTGATTAATTACTTTTGGAACCTGGCCCAGCATGAGGAAAGTGTATTCTAGTAATAAAGCGACAGGTCCATTCTTTGTCCCCTCTGCCCTCCCAAGAAGCAATTCACTGGTTCTCTGAGAAGTGCACTTAGCTACTTTAAACCATGATACCCATAAAGAAGAGACGTGTTCATATATTTTCAAAATGAATCCACAGCTTCTCCAATTTTGTTTGTATTGAGCACCTACTATACTCCAGAACTTCAGCAGGTACTGAAGAATTTCATTCAGTTCACCGTGGGAAACAAGTGATAAGCAAGGGCCACCAAGTAGATGGGACCTTAGTAAGTGCTGCAGGCAAGAACAGGGGAGTAGGTCAGCAGGGTCAGATGGATACTGAGGACTTCAGGAGAAGACTAGAGAATCACAAGGTCTTGGATAGGTACGAATCCTGTGAGAGACACTGAACATTTCTTGGCCTTGTTTTCTTATCTATAAAGAGTAGGTGGGGATTAAGTAATTTCAACAAAGTTCCTTGCAGTCCAGACATTACCTAGCTTTTGTCCTTACTGTTCATAACAACTGTTACCCCTTGGAGGGGCATTTGTAACCTAGTAAACAACCTCCACTGTCTAGCAAGGAACTCCTTCAGAACAGAGTGAGAAACTTCAGAGACATTTGCCTCCAGGCAAAGAGAAACTTCTTTCTCCTTCAAAAGATCTTTCCCCTCCAAGTGAAGGCTGAGAACACCCAGAGCTCCCTGAACGACTGAAAATGGGGTCCCAGGGGTCCAAGGAGGTAAAATAGCACAGAAGCTCACTTTAAAATGCACAGGTTGATCACTTGTTTCAAATCTCTGGCCCTGATAATGCCTCTCAGAGTAGAAAGTGCTGGCTGAGGAAAATGGCATTCAAGATTGACAACTGATTAATACACAAGCTTGATTATATGCAAATCAACACTTTCTGTTGACTTAATTGTGATCTAATGTAACATGTATAATTAACACATGTATTTAAAATAAATGTATGTTTAATTGATATGCATATTTTAAAAATGAATATTTACATTTATATGTTGTCTTGTATTTTTTTAATCAGGGGTGAATTTCTTTCTCACAGAAGTAAAGGGGTAAGGGAGCTTCATCATGAACTTACACAAGAAACATAAACAAAGGAATGAGAACTAGCATCCCTGAATGTAGTAGAGAAAGCAATGAGCTTGCAATCAGAAAGCCTGATTCTAGACCTGCCCTGCCCCATGCTGTGTGATTTTTATAACTGGGCCTCAGTTTCTATGTCTGGGAAAGGAAAAATCAGATAAATGATATGTAAGCCACCTTCTCATACTACGAGTCCATAAAAAGTTCACAGAATCACTCTGTTTTCAACTTCTTCAGTCAAAATGACTGCACTCCAGCCACAGCTATCCCCAGCATCTCTCTGACGGTGATTAATGAACCTAAAAATTGTACTCAGAGGGTTCCAGAAAAGTTCTGGAACCTGAAGTTCCACAGTCAACCCCATAACACTCAGAGAACAGTGGTCCTGAGAACAAACTCCATACACAGGTAACTGGAAACGAACGCCCCACACAGGCCAGGATGCTCAAGGATGTAGCCAGGAGTGAGCCATTTTAAAGGGAAGAGAAAAGGAAGAATTAGATAAGACATAAGGCCTCATCCCAGAGACCCTAGGTAAGTCTATTCATCTGGGGACTGTTCTCTGATGAGTGAGTGGCTCTATGGAGAACAGCATAAAAAATACAATCAGTAAATGTAGAACTTCCATGTCCTCTGGCAGACAAGATAACAGGAGAAAAAACCACTCTCATACTTAATGTAAGTGAGGTCATTTTCAATCTTTCATAAGAAAAATGACCTATGGTAAAATATACAGGCCACCTCCACCATCAGAGGCCTTTCCTCCTATAGGCAGCCAGTGTGGGCAAGGAGAAACAGCCATACCCACTCCTGTACATCCACCACCATCAGGACGCTAGCTTCCCTCAGGTAACCAGCATGGGCAGGGAGAAACAGCCAGATATGTCCAGTGTGCCCACAAGCCACCACTGGAGACGCTTGCTTCCTGTGAACAGCCAGTGAAGGCGGGAGGAATCAGACAAACACCCATTGTGCACCTGCCATCATCAGGGGAGTCCCAGTGTAGCCACACAGGATGAGAGAAGAAGCAGCCCCACCACCATGCACCCATGGCCATAACGGAAGCCTCAATGTAGCCATATGGGTCTGAAGAAAACCAGCCCACACCTCACTGCCTCCCTGGGCACCTGGGTTCAGAGAAACCCAGGTGCCTGACCCATTCCCCTACAGTGCAGAGGGGCTGCCAAAGTGGGAAGTGCCTGGGACCCCACAACCAGCTTGCTGAGAGGAACCAGGGAAAACGTCAAGACAAAGGCGCAAAAGGCAATCTCAGACCTCCAGCCCACACAAAACAAGTCTGGGAGATATAGACTTGGTAGAAAATGGAAGTTAAACACCTAGCAACTTCAAGAGTAAAGAAGTAAAGAAATAACTTCACGAGGCTGTAAAAGTGCAGATCAGAAATAATACTCAGGTAAAAGAAGAAACCAAAACACAATGAAAGGATTGGTGAGCATATCTAAAGAAGACATAAATAAAAAAAAAAAAAAGGAGCAAAGGAAAATGATGGAAACCATGAATGAACAATATTGGAAGAAATTATAATGCATGAAACAGATTCAAAGAGATATCCAAGAAATTAAAAACTTCATCAGAAGCTGGCAAAACCATTTGAAAGAGACTTCAGATAGATCTTCAGACCTTGAAGACAGTATTACAGCTAGAGATCATGAAAGGAAATATCTCTTAAAAATAACAAAGAACCAGTAAATAACAATTCAATGGCTGCAAGATGACGCAAAGAAAAATCATAAGAATGATGGGTGTCAGTGTAAAAGCAGGGGCCCAGGCAAGTGACATAAAAAGACTGTTTAAAGAAGTAATAGCAGAAAGAGCTAGGCACGGTGGCATACACGTTTAATCCCAGCACTCGGGATGCTGAGGTAGGAGGAGCATTGTGAGTTCGAGGCCGGCTTGGGCTGCAATGCAAGTGCAAGGCCAGCCTGAACTACATAGTGTGACCCTGCCTCAAAAAACTGGGGCTGGGAGTTTGGCTCAGTGGCTTAAGCACCTGTCTGGCAGGCGTGAGGTTGTGAGTTCAATCCCCAGTGCCACAAAAAAAAAAAAAAAAGAAGAAGAAGTAATAGCAGAAAGCTTCCCAAACATGGGAAAAAGATCTGACATACAGATAAGCAATGCATATAGTACTCCAACTAGCCATAACCAAATTAAAACTACACCCAGGCATAAAATAATCAAGATCCCAGAAATTCAGCAAAGAACAGAATCTTAAAGGCTGTTAGAGAACAGAAACAGATTACCCATAAAGTAAAACCAATCAGAATCACAGCCAGCTTCTCAACACAAACCATCAAGTCAAGAAGAGCTTGGAGTGAAGTGTTTCAAATCCTGAAAGGAAACAAATTGCAACCCAGATTGATGTGCCCTGCAAAACTATCTTTCAAAATTAATGGAAAAAAATAAAATACTTCCATAATAAAGAACAACTGAAGAAATTCATGACCACCAAACCAACCCTACAAAAAGCACTGAAGGATATTCTAGAGAGAGTTAAAGATGACCACAGCTCCAGGAACAGCAGCAGTGGGGGACTACCAAACAGGGCAGGCAACTGAACAAAAGAGAAAAGTGGGGGCCAACAGCAGGAGGATATCATGGCAGAGACACAAGCCAATGCATGCCAGCTGTTACCATTAATGTAGATGACCTCAATTCACCAATAAAAAGAAACATAGGGAGAGTGGATCAAGAAACAAGATCCATCAATATGTTGTGCACAAGAAATACATTTAACTTGAAAGGAAATTCATAGACCAAAAGTCCAAAGAGAGAGAACAATTGCTCCATGTGACAGGAAGCCAGAAAAAAGCAGGGGTAACTTGCCCATCAACTGCAGAATGGATAAGAAAGATATGGTATTTTCGTACAATGGAAAGTTGCTCAGCTATAAAGAAGGATAATCTCAAGGCTCTTGTAGGTAAATGGATGCAATTTGAGATCATGCCCATGGGTGAAATGATTCAGACTCATACCGGTGAACATTGTGTTATCTCCTAGCATAAAAAACTGAAGGAATTAGTGGAATCCAAAATGTATAACAGAATTTATGAAAGTGATAGGGGATAAAATGTCTAAAAAGGAAAGGCGGTAACCATTGTCAATTTTCTGTTATCTTACTTTGAATTCTGGTATTGTTTTCATGGTTTTGTTAGGTTTGGTTTTATTCTGTTTTGCTCTGTTTAATTTTACTGTGTCTGATGGTATAGGCAACTATTTTGAAGATAAGATGTATTATGGTACCATTGTTGATTTCCTATTACCTGGTTTTGAAGTCCTTTAATGCTTTCATTCTTTTGTTTTGATTGGTTTTATTCTGTTTTGTTTTGTTTGATTTTATTATGTCTGATGGTATGGACAGCTGTTTTGAAGAAAACAAGAGACATTATGTACTTTTTTTTTTTTGTACCAGGGATCAAACTCATGACTTCATGCCTACCAGGCAGGCGCTTTTGGCACTGAGCTAAACTTCCAGCCCCAAAAACAGACATTATGGTAGCCATTGTTGATTTTTTATTATCTTGTGTTTAAGTCTTGTATCACTTTTATTGTTCTGTTCTAATTATCTTTATTCTGTTCTGTTTGGTTTGGTTTTATTTTCTTTAAAATAAAATGCTTTAATTTTTTTTAAATATTATATAGGCCAACTAATAAGGAAGGCAATGCACTCTCCCCCCCAAAAAAAACACTTTAGGTATGCTGTGGTTCTGAATATTTCCTGGCAGCATGGTGAAGTGAAAAGAGGTATAGCACCTGCACAGCCCATCCTGTTCCATTCCTGCCCAGTTAATGAGAAAATCTAAACAAATTGCCTTTTCCTTTTCACCCTATCTTCCTTCCTTTGACTACTTCTCTTTTTGGAAAACATAACTTAGCTCCCATTAAACACATGCTCAAAAGACTATCCGTGATTCAATGCTGGAATTACAAGTATGTATGAGACATAGTGTTTAAGGAGACTGTAGTCCTTCAAGGAGACAGCTAGCCATAACACAAAAAGAAAACAGCTACCTCAGCAATGTGCCTCAGTATTCAGGCAGGGGCAATGTGCCTGGGTAGTGCCGTTTAAAAATTTGGATCTTGAAAAATCAGTAGCTTTCCAAAGAAGCTGTGGGTGAATTTGTCATTAAGTCCATGTTGTGATTATTTGAGAAGTCTTCTAGACCTCACCTTTCTGCCTGTGGTGCCTCCAGATGTAGTGGAATTTCTTCTGCTACTTGGGACCCCAGGAATGAACTGCACCATGGCCTCCCAACAGCCCATCTCTGCACAGGACTGTGGTGCTCACGTATTCCATCCTTGGCCCATTCCTTTCCTTGCTGCTTTACTGCAGCAGACTCACTAATTCAGTGTAGAGGAGATTTCTTATGACACATGCTAACACACAAGGAAAGTTGCATTTTCTCCACTGAGTCAAGCCACGGTTGGGCCATTGTCCAAGTTCCATGAAACTGGTCTATAAATCAAAAGAACCTCAGTAACAAATTGTGTTGATCAGCTGATATCGACATGTTACTATTTGGCATGCCACCAGAAAAGAACTACACACAAGCTCACATTCACACAGTACACACGCATGCACACAGCATTTTACTGTACATTTCAACACATGCTTATCATCTGGGTAACAATGTCTTTTGCAAGTTGATGGGGAGAAAGAGATTTTAAAAGACAGATTCCTATTGTACCACCAAACATCTTAAAACTGATCGAAGCCTCAGAGGAGAGAAAAACAAAGCCAGCTCTCTGAGGCTTTCTGTCTACCCCTTCAGAAAATTATTGGCATCCCAGGCAATACTTAGAAAAGTATTAAAATTTGAGCAACACTAGTTTACTTGTTTATATGCATCCCCATAGAATTTCCCACCACGTCCACAGAAGCTTCAAAGGCTCCACAGTGAGACCCGTCAGGATGTGGAGAAAGGCAGAGAAAGACACTGCTCCAGTGTTTGGAGACCCAGCCCGGGCACACAGGCTCTCAGGCATCTGGTTATCCCAGCCTGACACGACGCCTGCAATTTCAGACTGTTTAATTAATTCTGATAATACCACATCGCAGGTGCTGCAGGAAGTATGTTAATTTAAGATCACATCTTACCAATTCCCACAGGTTTCATTCCAACCTAATAAATGAAATAATCTCCACTGTGAGCCCCTTGCTTACCTAATTAGGCATAGGGCGACAAAGCAGTCACACTTGGGGTACATCAGTGCCACTGGTCAGCTTCAAAAGCATAACTGTGACCTGCCCACAGGCTCCTTCTCCAGGTTTCTCTCATACACAGATCAAAGTCACACAAACAGGGACCACATCACCCTTTCCCTATTTTTACTCCTCTCCCCCACTTTCTTGTCTTTTTAAATACATCTATTGAGCTGAATCCTATGAAATCACACTCTGCTTAAACCGAACTAAACTTTAGTTCTAATTTCATACTAATTCATTTAATTCACCATAAATTAAGGTTATTTTTAACCAAATGAGTTCTTTCTTCTGACCATTGATGGTTTTCTTATTGGTAAGGCATTACGGGGAGCTGTCTAATTCTATCCATACCACTCTAAATGTAGCAAGGTAAGTGCCACCTGCCCAACCCCCTCCAGACATTACCCTCCTGTTTTGGGGTAGGGGCAAAGCTGCCTGGAATACTCCCCGCCTCACCTCTTTCATAGCCATCCTAATGATAGCCCATGAGCAAGGTCCTTCCTGGCAATCTGACGAAAAGAAACAGTTCCACATCGGCACCTCAACCTCCCAACACAAGATGAAGCTCTAGCAATTGCAGTACCTGGATGGTGGGAAGACTGCAGACCAGTGGTTATCATCCCTGGATGCTCATTAATTTCACCTAAGCAGATGGAAAGTCACTATCGAGGCCCCACTCCCTGAAATCCGGTTGAGCTGCTCCAAGCACAAGCAGGTGTTAAATGTCCCAGATGAGAACTCAATCCTCTGGTGCCAGAGTCAAGCGGACTCAGGTTGGAGTGGTCATTTAGTAGGGATCATCTATTTTGAGCATTTAATGATCAAACAGATCCCCCATCACCACTGGATTGAGGAAAAAAGTTATTTTAATTTCATTTTGTTTTCTATAGATGCCAGTGTCACATCGGCCAGGTAGGAAGAACTTACCTTAGTTCCTGGTTCATAAACTGACTTTCCATAGGTGAGGGAACAATGGTGACCCCCTCCCATGGGTATTTTCCTTCGCCCAAATGTCAAATCTCACGAAATGGAATAAAATGACACAAGTTTAAAAAAAAATTGACCTCTGGTATCCGGAGGCTTTGTTGTCAAGGAGGTGAAATACAGAGAAGAAAATGTTGCTCCAAAGACTTCCCGGTGGTAACCTCAGGTGTTCAAAGTGCCACTTTCTCTTAACTGATGAGTCACTGATCCCAGTGGCCTAAAATCTGATTCTCCCTGCTCATTCCCCAGTGCTCCTGAAGTGAGGAAAAACAAAGTCAGCTTCTCATAGAGGCAGGACCCTACATCCTGACTGTCCCACTGGGGCGAGAATTTCAGAGTGGCCCCATTCAACATCTATTAGCAGCCTTGACCTGCGCCCCAGAGCACCTCCTCTTCCACACCATTTGCAGGGCATTGCCCAGTACTGAGCCAGCCCTAAGTCTCTGGGCTCATTGCCTTTCCCATTTTCCATTTTCTGAGCTTTGCTTTGATCAAAAGTTGAACAAATCTCTGAACCTCAAAGGGGAAACCCAGAAAATGCTGCCAGGTTTTTCTAACCCCTGCTTGAAGTAATCAAACCCCCAGCGGATGCCCCAACTCAGCCAATACTGGTTCAGTCGCCAGCCCCAGCCTTGCTAAAAAATTCATAAACCACAGAACAGCTGGGCCACAGTCTGCTTTCAGAGCAAAGCGTCCACTCTCAGGTTTTCATCTGGCACTACTGAGGAGCTGAGTATTTATTCCTGACAGAGACTTGAAAGAGGAAATCTTACTGGCTGTCGACTCAGAGTCACACGAGGACAGATTTGATGGGAATCCCATGCATATTCCAATGTGATAAAAGATATTATTCATTCCTAAAATGTCTTCAGAGACTCTATTAATGGAGAAATTCCAAGTGACAGATATAACCAAAAAAAAAAAAGTCCCCAAATATCTACATACAATCACATTAGGATGGATCGGGGAATGAATGCTTAATAGTAGACTTTCCCTAAAATCATGTTTTTTTCCTTTTCATCACAAGAGATAAGAACTGGCTGGGGGAACTGATGGAGGGGGAAAAGGGTCCCCTTGAAAACATATGGGACCAGTTAAACACTCCTTTTCCCTACCAGCAGAGATTTCATCAAGAAGTTGCCATATTCAGTCAATTTCTATGGAGACATGTCCTTCCAAGAATTTCCTCCATCATGACAGGCTTGGTAAATTATACCTTGTTATTATGCCATCAATATTCTAAGCATGGGTAATCTGTAGTTCAAACAAGCATTTTTAAAAAAACTGTCCTTTCTCTAAAGACTACATCCTAAGGAAAAATATGAAGAAGTCAATTTCTTGCAGTCTTGTGTCTAATCCAATGGGGAGTCCATATCAAGATGCTCAGATTTGAGAAAACCATTTTCAGATTTTTAACCATGTGTGTGTATGTGTGTGTGTTTATGGTGGAAAAATAATTTTTCAATACCACAGGCACAATTCTCTGCTAACCAGCATTATCTATCTTAGTTACTTTCTTCATTGACAGGACACAACACTGGATACCCACAATTTAAAGGAAGAGAGTTTTATCTTAGACCATGTTTTAGACATTTCAGTCCTCGCATGATCAGTGGCATGGTGGAAAGACCCGAGTGGAGGAAACCTGCTCACATCATGGTATACAGGAAGCAGAGTGAGAGAATCAAGAGAAGAGTTGGGAATGGAGACACAACCTACTAGGTCACACCCTCAATAACCGTATCTTCCAGTCAGGCCCCACCTCCAAACACCAAGTCAACTGTAGAATCCCCATAATCCACAAACCCCACCTTTGAGTGCATGAGGTTTGGGGGAGACATCCAGATTTAAATCATAACGGTATCTATACATTGGAAGTACAATAATAATTGCTGCTCATGATGGTGATCTTGAAGCCCCACAAGACTCTTCATAATTTTCGCAGCCAAAAGGCAATGTTCCGTGCTTATGATTATGTTCTCATTCTTTGAAAACAAAATATGTAACACCGGTATACAAAGTGACTCAAGTTGGTTACTTTTGCATATACATACCCAAATGAATGAATAGAAGGAATGGAGGGAGGGAGGCAATCAGTTTATTACATCCTAGAAATATTGTGGACTGCCTGTGTTAGATAATTCATGAATCAGAAGTTCTGTTCTCTATTTTCATAATTCTAGTAACTCACATAAATTAAATGTTTATTTCTATAATCTACAGAACAACTCTAACAGAAATAAAATCATGATGCAAACTTTAAATTCACTCACTCACTCAATTACTTATGAGTGCTATAAATACAAGGCCTTCATGTTTCAAAACACCTTCACAAATACTACCTTGGATAATCAAAAACGCTATTAGATAGATGTGGTAGGTACATCATTACCATTTATAAATCACGCAGGAGAGGCCAAAAGAAATTAAATACCTTGTTCAAGTCAAGGCTAGGTTGAGAAGAGATCAGAATTAGACTCAGGAATCTTTTCATCCCAGTGAACTTCTAACTCTGTGCAAGCTCCTGTATTAGAGTATGCTCTCTGGCCAGGAATAAAAATAGTGGTCAAGCACAGTTTGAGAGGTCTGCAGAATCCTTGACATACATAAAGCTGCTCAATTTTCCAGAATCAGGATCATATCATTATCTTGCTTATCTCTCCTCCAAGCCATCATTCTTCCTCGATCCCTTCTTGGCTCATTCTTCCATGCAGTGTCTCCTGTTTCCCTAGTGCTTTCTCCTTCAGGCTCTTACAGTTCATATCTCTCTTGGCATTTGTCACATCTCTCACATAACTGTCCTAAATTTTAATTTACACTTTGAATTGCCATTTTATTTGACAGTGAGTACTCCCACAAATGGATTCAACTTCTGCAGGACAAGGAGGATGTAAAGCAGGTATCTATTGTTTCCATCACCTGTACTCCCATCCTAACCAGAATTCAAGCCACCTTGTTCTGGTTGTTGCGCCAGTGAGAGTTGCTCCCCCCCACTATGGCAAAGGGTAACCAAAGACTTCTTCCTGTGCCAGATGACACGTGATCCCACCAACCTATGGGACTCAATTCTGAGATTTTTATGACAGTGGAAAGAGAAGCTCACTGTGTACCGGGATGATGACCTAAACCTGAAGGTACTGGGAGCCCCAAGTAGGACCTGATTCTGAATCCAGAGTAGAGAAAGCAGAGCCATGGGATGAGAGATTTTCATGAGAATATTTGAGTCCCTGAATCCAGCCATACTAAACACTTGGATTTTTAGGAGAATATGAACCATGTGTTTACCTTTTCTTCCTTCAGTCAGTTAGATTTGGGTTCAATTAGAATCCACTCGTTTCTTTTCCAGGACTCTTTGGAGGACAATCTGATTTAGACAAAGACTAGAACAAGGCCAGGAATATAGTAGTTGCTCAACAAGTATTTAGTTTCTGGATTAACTAAATTAGTGATCGATTAGAATCTGATGAACCTACCTGATGAAGAGGCAGAGGAACAAAAAACCAAGGACTTTGTGGGGCTGAGGCCCCAGAACACTGCTCAAGCTGAGTGCCTGGTGAGAGGGACTCTCCTTTCAGAAAAACCCAATTAAATACCTTGCTATACTGGGCCTTGCCACTGAGAATACAAATGCTCGCATATCCAGAGGCACTAGATGTTATAATTAAAATGGTTTTTTGCCTTTCTGTTTGAGCTTTAGTAGATACTTGGGTAGTCTTCCAATTGCCCACTTTGGTAATGATGGTTCAAGTACCAAATGTGTGTTTCTTTTAACTCATTTGAGCTTCCCGAAATGCCACAAAATCACTCTCCGGTGTTATAGGAAATGATTCCAGAGAAGGCTGAACAAGATGCAACCTTTCACCCTCTAACTCTATTACTGCTGAGGTGAAACCTTTGTTAAATCCAGATTTATAATCCTTCTCGGTTCACATTGCCTAGTGGTTCTACAAGCACGGTACCTGCATTTGTTGCCAGAGAGAAAACATTTGCTCAGTGAATTCTCCTAGTCTTTATCTCCTTTCTCTTGAGAATTGTTAGAAAATAGAGCATTGACTCCCGGTCTCTTTCTCTCTTTCTTTCCCCTCAGAGCCTCTTGCCATATAACAAGATTGTTAAAGACAAATTGCTAACCATCCCTCTTACACACACACCTCATTAAATTGGTTGCACAATTTTCTTTCATTCTTTCTCCAGGGTTGCTGTAGGAATATAGCCATTTGTAATAACTGCCACTGTGGAGTGTAACGGCTGGGTTTAGGTGAGAGCATAGATACACTCTTTGTTTTGCAAAAGGCTTTCTTTCAGGTACAAGCAATTTAGTCGTGTTTCCTTACATTAATGATTGGCATGTTAGGAGGCCTTAGGTCACTTGGGGCTCATGTTGGTTTTTAATGAATTCCGTCAAAATGCCGGGAGCTACATGAGTGACTGCTGAATGGGCACAACTTACAGGGACTTGTCATCATCATCTTCAGTATTACTGAGAACCTCATTTGAATGGTCAAGAGTAAGCTTCCCTTACCACCTCAGTTCACCCCATTAAAATCCCAAGTTTCAAAAACCCCAGTGAAAGTCTAGGGAGGAAGCATACACTTTGAACAGGGACCTGCCTACAATTTGGGGAGCCTGGAGTGAGACGAAGTACTATGATCTCAGAATTCAGTTCCCTCATTATGCAGTGCACATGCAAATGCAAATGCCCCCCATCTAGCCAATGGAGACCCTAACAGCACTCCATCAGATACTTTGTGTGAAGTGCTTTGGGATGCAAAAGCAGCAAACATGTGGAAAGTATTATTACTGACATTGTATGGGTTGTCATGCAGCTTGGCAAATAGCTTTTTCTATGCAACTTAAAGGGTCTTAGAAAGCAGATACAAAAAGAACAGAAAGAAAAGGCACTCAGGTACCAACACGCTTGACAGAATTGTTGGGGGCTCCAGAACCAAGTTCTGAACTTCATATGCCATAACATTCAATGCCCTTAAAAGCTTGACCCAGTAAATACATCAGGTCATAACTGAGAAATTTACCAGGAAGGCCTTGGAACCAAAAAACAGTAACTTCACTTTTTTGATGGGAAATCATCACAAAACTCAAATGCAGTGTCTCTGGCTGATGAGCAGAGCAGTAAGAAAAGTGGAAGAAAAGCAAAATCTCTCTGTGCAGCCTTGTAACCAAGGTCCTTGGTCACGCCTAGTCCTGCCCACTGGTCAGCACTGAGCCCTATAAACATCCATCTCAGCTCCATCCTGGGTCTGAGCTAGCACCGCCATGCTTGACAGCAATTTGGAAACCATATATGACCAGCTGGAAAGGGTGGAGTTGATCTTGCTGACTGGGAGTGCCAGTCACCCATAACTCTGGCAATGGCAGTGCTCCCAGGCTCCTCAGAGTTGTCCCTCGCATGATTTTCACTGAAGGTCATACAATGGGCCTAATTTGTAAGCCAAAGCCAAGTTTACTGCATTCTTTGGACATCTCCACTGTGGCCAAGTGAGAGCTTGCTAGTACCCTTGTCACAGCCTACCTTGTTCCCAGTCTACTGCCCCAGTCCTCACCAACTCATCGATACAAAGGCTTTGTTTCACCATCTCAGCCTTGGCTTCAAGACCCCAAGGCCACTTTTCTGAGCCAGCACGGTTCTGTAAACCACTGTGCTATGGAGGAAGCATTGTTCTGAGGGTCAGAAAGCCCAGGTTTAATTCCCAAACTTCACTCTTTATAAGTTGGTGGAACTCAGGGCAAATGCCTCTCCAAATCTTGTTTTCTTCCCTTGAAAAAGTGGAATAATAGTACCAATCAACAGATTTATCTTCAGAATTGCACGAAAGTTTGAAAACGTGACATAAACTATAAGATACTGTTTACTTACAGCGTTTCTCCCAATTATCTAGCAAAACAAAGGTGTAAAATTCATACTGTTGGAATCTAGACCCTCAATAATGACTTGTTGAATGTGCAAATGAAACTCCTAATTGATTGCTTTGCTTAAATAAATGCTATACTTCAGATGGAAATATACATTAATTTTAGACTAGCTCCATGTATCTAGGATCCTAAAAGTGACCCAAATTCTTACCTATGGCAGTTGTCCTTCCTATAGACCTGACACTTTATGATCTATTTTTATGATAATTACCTCCTCTTGTGTCTCCCTGGCTCCTGTTGGGGTTGGTAAGGTCCACGGCAACCAGGGCTGTGAGTCATAACTTGCAAATAAACAAGGGTAACAGATGGAGGCAGGTTCTGGTGAAGGCCAAAGCCAACCAAAGAAGTAGCCAGAAAAGGAATATCCAGTCATGAAGCTGAAATCATGAGGAGTATCCAGATACAGCAGAGCTGAGGAAGCTTTTGGAACAGGAGGTGACAGATAAAAGACAGGTAGGTGACTGGTTAGAGGGTAGCAGTAGAACATGGCACTAGTTTCCCAGGCCATGGTGTGAATTCAAACTACATCCCCTTCATCTTGATATTTTTGAAGGTCTTTGCTCCCCCTTTCCCCAGAGCCAAAATTGTCTGCCTTTGGCACAGTCAAATGACCAGACCCCAAAATCACCAGGGTCTCCACTCTACAATCTGTCCTATGATCAACTCACCCGCTTCAAATCTGCTTAGTTTGCACCCTCCTTTCATGGCAAAGCCTCCAATGTTGCCTTGGCATCCCCTGTATACTCACTCTCCTTTCTTAGTGCTCAAGGTTCCCACACCTGGCGCCTAATGACTTATCAGTCTTTCCCATGTCTTCTACTCTAGGCATTTGCTCCCAAGTCATCCGATCACTTTCTATCTCCCTATATTTTTTTACAACAGTCCTCTCATCTAGAAAACCATTAACCTTCTTTCTGTCTCTCCAGATTGTAACTGTTCTTCAAGACTATCAACCAGAGTTAAAATGGTAAAATAAGTATATTATATTTCATTCAGAACTATTGCAATGAGGGGAAGGGACCTCAGTAAAAAAAAAATGGGGCTCAATTCAGAATACGGCATAGTAAATGGCAAGTGACCTCCAAGGAGCAGTGTGGGGTTGGTGGATGGAAAGTTACTAAGGCGAAAAATAACGGTTATAGGGGAATTCAGGCTAAGCTCACCAGTCACAATTCTTCCTGTAGACAGGTCAGTATGTTGAAAATTATCAGGAAGTTGTGGAAGAGGAGGAACACAATCAGGATGATCAGATATGCAGCATTGAGGGCCAGGAGTTTGGCTCAGTGACTTAAGCACCTGTCTGATAGGTGCGAGGTTGTGAGTTCAATTCCTGGTGCCACAAAAAAAAAAAAATGCAGCATTGTAATCCTGAATGAACTCATTTAGCAGAGCTCTTGCTAAAATCGGATTTTACGAGGAAGTGTAGATGGATCTAGGAAAAGATTTAAGTGTCTGACTAAAGTTTAGTAAAGCAAAGAATCTCTGCCAAGATCCAATATGAACCTCTCTTCCTTCATGAAACATTGCAGGCTTGCTGGGGCTTCAGTTGAAGCTCTTCTGAATCCCTGTAAACCAGCCCTTGTCACTTGTAGGAAGGCATTGCACTATTCTCTTTTATCATTTCTATTATTTATTTTCTTTTGGCGTATATTGCATCCATGAAATAATCTTGTCACATTCTTTTGTTGTAGCTTTCAGGGGCCCAAGAATGATACTTAAATTACAGCAACCCTTAGGAAACATCTATTAAGTGCTCCCATTAAAATGGTTGGCTCTATACTTGCTTCTATCCATTCTCAGAAAGACAGTTCTAGGAGCAGTGTTCTAGAACTGAGCATGCTCTGGAGTCAGACCAACGGGATCCAGTCCTAGTGGTGCTGCTTACTCACTGGGTGGACTCAGGAAATCACTTAACCTTTCTATGCCTAAATCCTCCTTGAGGAACTACTATGGTGCCTAACTAAACTAACCCACATGAAGTCAACAGATTCTTACCTACATGCTTAATAAAAATGGCTATTAATAAAATGAAAGTCAAAAAGTGCACTTGAAGTTTGTGAACTTTATATCTTCTGTTTGGGCTAGTACTGTGAGTTCAAAGAACCTATAAAATGTAAATAATTAAATTTATTATGTCTCTTTGAATGCCTGAATTAAATCAAAATGTTTGTTTTTCTGCCTGTGGACTGATGTTGTATAATTTCTTTAAGCTCATTAAACATAGTTTGGTTGATTCTCTGAGGTTCAGAGTTTGCAGTCTTGGGATCTATAAAAAAATTAAAGTTCACTGCTTCAACAAAAGAAGGGAGAGGGAAGCAAACCTCCTCACACCATCCTTCAATTGTTCTCACTCCTCAGAAGGGAGTTTGATTATTTTTAATAGCTAAAATGTTGCCTTAGACCAATTCAAAATCAATGTATTAAAATTGACAGATTATCCAATCCTTTGCCATAAAAGGATGCACCCACTCATTCTGCAAGCTTTTCTCCAAGAAATGCCTGCCTAGAATGCTATCAATTTAAATGATTGGGGAAAAAAAACAACACATAATAAGTGACAGATTTTTCAAATCAGATAAAGATGGGAACCAGATTATCTGTCTGGGGGTGATAGATTGCAGCAATAATAAATTCACTTGAAGACACTGGATCAATTTTTAATCAAGCCAAGAATTATTATTGCAGAAAGATAAAATGACCCATGAGAAGATGCCTTAATTTTCCACCAATCAAATTATAGCCTTTCTAAATAAGATGTAATGAGATCCATGGAATATCCAGGTTACACATCCCACCTAATTACCCATGTTCCCTGTCATGTAGTGATATACTAGTGGTAAACTGACCTCTGAATTTGCCCAGATGAAAAGGTAATTAGTTTTTCCACCAGGCTGTGGTGAAAATAACAGCAGTGACACATGTCATCTCCTTCCACCAAGTCACAGTCTCTGAGGTGTTTGTTCTTAAAATATACAGGATATGACCTACTGGGTAATAAACTACACAGTCATTAAGTGAAGCTTGTGTCTGACAGAAAAACAGCCACCATCTCTAAGTTGAGAAAAAAGGGCCTTAGAGGTAAAGCAAATCAGTCGGCACTTGACATTAAACTTGATCAGCAGGGAACGATGTCTCCTCCCCAGCCTCCACCAGGAGCTACCAATCAGGAAACGGAGTTTGTAATCACTGACCACTGTGAAGACCCCATAGAGAGCCTGGGTCCCTGCGCTCCATCTGCCCCACCTGTTCCCACCCTTCCTTTCAAGCTGAAACGTTTCCATTTGGGATCGCTCGACCTCCTTTCCTCTTCCTCCAAATACTGTGTCATGGTAAACCTATGTATTCTCCTAAAAGAATCCCTATCTGCACCCTTCAACATTCATCACTCATTCAGAAAACACTCACTATTGTGAGCAGACACACCCACTTTCCTTTCCCCAAAGATTTTGGGAGAAAAGCAATACATTTTATTATAAATTAGTAGTATGTTTTTAAGTTTAACAACTGAGAAAAGTCACTTAGTGCTGTGGTATCTTCCTTTGATATTTCTGACATTGTCAGATCTAAAATCAGAAAGGTGCATGCCTGTAATCCCCAGCACTCAGGAGGCTGAAGCAGGAGGATCACTGCTAGTTTGAGGCCAGCTTGGGCTACATAGTGAGTTTAAGACCATCCTGAACTACATATCAAGGCCAAAAAATAAACAATAATAAATAAAAATTTTAAAAGACCCCAGCCAGGCATGGTGGTACACACCTGTTTTCCAGTGTTTGGGAGGCTGAGGCAGGAGGATTGCCATGAGTTCAAGGCCATACTGGCTGGTATACAAGCTAGTTCAAGGCCAGCCTGCACTACATAATGAGACCTGGTCACAAAAACAAACAAATAAATAAATAAATAAATAAATAAATAAATAAATAAATAAAATCAGGAAGGTAACTTTTCAGAGGAACGTATTCTTTCTCCAATTCCTGAAACAGACAATCCTGCCTGCCTAGATAAAACTTTCCTCAAATCAATTTGTTCTTCATCCCTGTCATTAAACACACACCGAGCTTTTTTAGTATCAAAATGTCCTATATTTACCAAACATAAATTCCCTTGATCACTTCTTTTAATCCATTGTTAATCTCCAATTGAAGTGAACATGAATCTATAAAGATACTACTAATAATTTGGTGACCCAGAGTTCTGTCTAGGTTTCTATTGTTAACAGTAATCAGCTGTTGATTTGAAATGAGTTCTCTTTAATTTATATTTGTCATTAAATCCTTAGAAGAACTGCTCACATTTCACCAAGAACGTGCAAATTGCAAAAACCTTGCATTTTTCAAACACAGTGCAAGGCTGCCCCGGAGCTTCTCATCTATAGCTCTCCCAAAGATATAGCATCTTTATTTATTTATTTATTTATTTATTAGACATGGTCTCACTATGCAGTTCAGGCTGGCCTTGAACTCACTTTCTAGCCTAGGCTGGCCTCAAACTCACAGTGATTCTCATGCCTCAGCCTTTGAAATTCTGGGATTATAGGTGTGTGCCACCACACCTGGATAAGACATAGCATTTTTTAAATTAATGAATAGTAAATGTCCACTGTTAAACTTGATATCAATGAATACATTATACTCAAAGAATGCATCTACAATGAAACTTTTTTCCCAAATAGCGACATTTGCCAAAGTGTCTGTCTTTTTAACCATTACATAATATATTTAACCCATGTTTGTAATATGTGATCCTTCAAATCACCAAATTCAAGGAATGCTGGCAGGAAAGGAAAATTAATGACAAAAAACATTGGCAGTTATTCTAAAATTAACACCAGATGTTTTTTCACTCAGTTGCAGCTCTCATCACTGATAATTCCAAAATAACTTCATGATGTTATATCTCCCCTAAATACATATACTGAAGTTCTAACCCCCAGTATGAAAGTACTAGGTGGGATCTTTCGGAGGTAATTAGATTCATGAGATCATGAAAGTAGAACCCCATGGTGAGGTTAGTGACTTGAAAAGAAGAATACATCCCCTCTCTCCTCTGCCCTCTCCCTTCTCCCTTTGCTTTTTCCTCTCTCCTCTCTTGGAAATGGCCATCAGTAAACCAGGGAGAGGACACTACCAAGAATCTGCTGGCATCTTGACTCTAGAATTCCCTGCCTCCAGAACTGTAAGAAATAAATGTCTCTTATTTAGTCTAGCCACTCCATGGTACTCCGCTGTAGTAGCCCAAGTTGACTAAGATAATATATAAATATATTCCATAATACAATAGCTATTATAGTACTCATTATATTAACCTTAATATATAATGCATAAAGTAATATCAACTAACACTTTTCCAGGCACTTTTTTTAACAGTTTTATATTCATTATCTCCTCCCAACAGTAAAAGATATAACTCCCTTATTCTAATTTTATAGTGGGAAAAATCAAGGTTGGATTGGGATAGCTAATTTGCAAAAGGTCCCACAAGTGATAAGAACCCAGGCACTCCATCTCTACGCTTAACGACAAAGACACAAAGTGAGCTTCCTGAGAAATTTGTAGAGCTCATTTTCAGTGAGTGTAACTAGAATTGTAATTTCTGGACAACAGCCACTGCTATGACGTCCCACTAGTGACATTTTTTTCCACTATTATGATGTCTTGGCTTTGGATGTGAATGCCTCCTCCAAGCACTTTATCTTAGAAATAATTGGCTCAAGCACAAAGAGAATTATCCTCAGTTTAATGAATTCCAGCAATTCATCCTTTTGCTCCCCTTCCTTGCTAATTTATTAATAACAATTACAATGAAGTGGAATGCTGTGTAAATTCTTACATTTTCTCCTTGCCTTAAAATATCTTCCCTGATGATCTTAAAAGGTGATACATTAAGATTTACAATTTATTACCAGAAACACAGTTATAGCCAATTGACCATAAAATTCAACTATTTTTAAATTATTCAGAATGCCTATTGTAGTGAATGGAATATTTGCTTGACTATGTCTTTAGAATGCTGATATTTTCAAATATCTCGTTACATGGTTACACTTCATAAAAACAATGTTTGCACATTAGTTAAATATATGCTTCCCCCTCTACAGTCTATCCTTAAGTGTGAACCTGCATAACTTCTCAAACACAAATAGTTATAGATTTATATTACTTTACATTATCTGGATATAGGTAAGTATCTCACAGATTCAACAGTAAATGCTTTCACAAACTTGTTAATGAAAACTATTTTAAATAGTACAACATTACAAATGCATTGACTCACATTGTCGAAATGAGTTAATGCAAAGATAATATTGGCATGTATTGAGATGGCCCTAAAAAACTGACACTGGTTCATACATTTTCTACATACTACTCATCAGTTTTATTGTGATGCTTCCTACAACTGCACAATATTTAAAACATCCCTTCCTTCAGTGACAATTTCCCAGTTTATCTGAGTCTGTCCTGGTTGTGCACTGAAAACTCTATCCCAGGAAATGCCCTATACCTTTTTTCTGCCACCCTCCCCAGAGCTAACCTTTTACCATAACATCTACCCTTCACGTGTGTTGAAAGCACTACTGGTACAAATAGTAAATTTTTTTTGTCTAAAAGAATATGATTTTCAATATGTACTGCTGTGAGAAAATTGCTTCTAGCAAAGACTATGGGTACTTAATTCCTTTCCCCAGAATATAAGAACAGGATAACAGCAATGGCAAAGTTCCAGATTTGCTCAAATGTATATTTCTTTCACAAAAGAAGTCCAAGGAGTGAAGATTTTAGCCTTTCACCAAAAAAGTCAGAATAGGAAGATATTTAAGTTTGAGACAAGAAAGGATAATAAATTTTGTTTTGAATGAAGTGATTTTTGAGGTGCTTTTGGAAGAATCAAACAGATGTAACCAGAAAAAGATCCAAATAGAAGGCTTTGAGGCTGAGACGAGAAATTAGACTGGAAAGACTGGTTTAAGGGCTGTGGGTTAGTTTCGATTTGAAATGCACAGAAGTAGAGTAATGAGAAAGATCTGGGGAGAATGAGTCAGGAAGCAGAACCAGGGAGGAATATCTTTCCTAATTCCTTGAACACTATTCTTAAACTGCTTAACCCTAGACTCCACGAAGCGGAATTCCTGTGTATTCACCTTGCAGAATTTCACTGCTCATTCTTCTGTGAGGTAGACTCTTCTGAGCCACTCCTGGGCTTCCAGTTTTCCTCACCTCTCCAAGGTATCCTCTCTGTAAGCAAGGTAAGGCTTTTTCCTGGAAGACCCATGTCATTAAAATTCATACTTAAGCAGTTCTTCCTCCCTTCTTTTCTGTCTCTTTTTCTTTCTTTCAGTGAATACTTACTGAGCACCAATCAGGCAATTCTTTAAGCACTGGAGGCAAAGAACCACAAAGTACAACATCACTACAACAGTTATATTTAAGAGAAATGAATCGGCATGTTATTTTCTGCAATTTTTTAAATTTTGCTTTATTAAGACAATAATGCCAAAGCTGTTGTAGGCTTTTGAACTCACTCTCCTAAGGGAAGGTGAAGAACCCTATATGTTTTCTGAAGGTGTATGTGTGCTTTCCATGATATTAAGTGTTAAGTCACTGGATAAACATAAAACATATTATTAAAGGAAGACACAATGGAGTTTATAGTAAGCTCAAGTCTAAAACTATACTGACACAGACCCCAGCCCTCATCTCTTCCATCACTGGACATTCCATAGAACAAACCTACATATCCATATCTCCCCATTCAGTAGTTTGAAACATGCTATTTAATGACAATAACTGTTCCCAGGGGCTATTGTGTTGAGGTCAGTGGGATACTATCCATAATGCCTCTACTGATTAATGGGAAGTTTACTGAGATAACACAAAATCATGTGGTTGTCTCTTTTTAGGAACCGAGGCCATTTAAATTTTATTAAAATATCCTCCTCACTTCCAAGAAGGCAATTAGAATGATTCTTAATTAAATATTTAATGTTTGTTACAGTTAGGATATTAGTTTTAGGTCATATTTATGATGCACTAGATTCATACTTTTTATATTATATAAACTTTATAGTTCATTGAGATTTCTTATATAATCAATGTGTGCAGTATATTCAAGCCCATTTATGATAGAGCATGATTTTATTCCTTAAAATTATTGCAAAGGTTTATAGCTGTTGCATTTTTGCTTTTATGACGTATTTTTGTCACATCTATGGTTTATTTAACAGTAAGCTCTTGGTCAGGATTGCAATGCCCAATTATGACATTGTTCTTATGGGAAAGTGTGACTGCTTTATGATAGAGTTTCCAGGAAGGGATTGTTGTCAAAGGAAAAGACTAATTGTGCTTGGAAAGGAACCACTAGTCTGTGTGTGAGTGTATTATACATGTATAAAACTCCTTCCCTATCCAAGACCTATTATCACGGACACCCTTTCCCTTCACTCGGACTTTGATGGACACCTGAACTCTTCTGTGATGTTTTGTACCATTCACACAGGTTTAGTGATGGAGAGGAAAAGCCTATCTAGGATTACACACAAGTCTATCACACACTCAAGGAGTAAAATCTGTACTGGCCTTGCAACTACCATTTCTCCCATTTAAGTAGCAGGAAGTCTCAGTAACTTCAATCTGTTCCTGGTTCTGAGCATTCGTAGTGAGTGAAGAATAAATCGAGCTGTTTACACTGAGATGGACTCAGGGAAGACCAATGGCACAGAATCCACCAGAAAAACCCACAACTCTAACGAGCAAGTCAGGGTCTTCGTGTGACTCTGAATGTTCCTTGATATTCCTGATTCCTATAATGTCATAAAGGTTTCTTATCTTCTGCACATAGGTTCAAGTCTTCCAAAAGGATTTCCGAAAGTATTCTATTTACTAACATCTAGAACATCACAACTTTCAAAATGAAAAGTACACTTCTCACTCAAGATAGAAGGCATGAAGAATTTCTCCCCACCCCCCCACCACCACCACCGTCCCGTACCAGGGTCGAACTCGCAACCTCGCACCTGCCAGGCAGGTGCAAGGCGTGAAGAATTTCTGACTAACCTTAAACACCAAAGCATTTGCAGCATCAGAATAAGATTAGGCCATGAAGCTATACAAATTCATTAATAACTCATCCTTCTGCATATCGACTTAAGCAATTCTAATTTAGCAGCATTTTTTGATGTTCAAGCCACAGCACATGAGATGATTGGCTGTGATAGCATCAATTTTTGTGCCAACGTATGTGCCAGGAAGTAAGGCATAAGGAAGACCCTGTCAGACTGGGATATCAGGTACAATGACTCTAGTAGCATAATTGCCAGGCTGGCCAACAGTACAGTTAGGAAATGTGGTGAATTACATTATTCAGTGAGAATGGCAAGTGTCCAGCCAGTGTATTAGGATTCAGCTGCAGCCAACAGAAAGCACTCGCTAATTCCAAAACAGAGTGATTTATTATTAGGCATTAGGTGGCTTCAAACTATGTACGCAGAGCTTCCAGGAGTAATTCCCTGAGTCTTATCACAACATAGAAAAGCCACCGCTATGCAGGACATTGGTGAAAGTGGGCCACAGCACTTCTGGACTGATCTACACCTGCCTCTGGTTCCATTCTACTCAGCTCTGAACCCTAGCCTGGCACACAGGCAGGACCAACATGGTACACAAAAACCAAACTGTGAGGGAATTTTTTCAAGTAGATTCTTGTTTTCCACTATCTGCAGCACAGGAGGTTTGGAAAATGTTAAGATCACAGATAAAAAGGTTGACCCTGGGAATCCTGCAAAGGAGCAAGAGACAGTCAGCAGCACAGATAGGAGGCAAAAAGAAGGAAACCTGATTTTTTTATCCAAACAGGTGGACTAAGCCAAGGAGAGGAAAGTCAAAGAGGAGAACTTGCACAGGAAGCCAGTAGCCAAGCCTGGAGTCTATGTAGCAGATGCCACAGATGAGGGCAGACTTAGCAGAACTGTAGCCCAATGCTGTTTGCTAGCTAATGTAATGTTCCTAGCATCTAGGAACTTCCTGGTAAGAGAATCTCTCACTCCTTTAAGGATCCAAGGAATCTGTTTGGGACATCGGATAGAAAACAATGGCCTAGGCCCAGGGCATAGATTTATTAAAATTAAGTATGACATTTTTCTTTAACCCTTTAAAACCCTCCTTATGGGACAACCTGCTATGGCATTCAGAATGTAGCCAGGGCTTGGTGTCACCCAAGGGGAGATTAGAACAAAGTTGCTGCTCATTCAGTGAAGCAATCAGCTTCCACGGTCTGCAAGATTGGCCGCAGCTGTCATTGCCTGGGGCTTCTCTCAGCAGTGTTTTACCCACTGGACATTGAAAGGAGGTTGTCAACCCCCAGACTGTAGACACTAGAAAGACAGCCCAGACCTTGTCTTGTGTATGGAGGCCTGGCATTTATGGATCACTGTCTTCACGAGCCCTCTCCAAAAGACCTGTTTAACCTGAGTTTAGGTGAGTAGACCACTGATATCATTGTACCCCAGTGCACCCTGAGGCCAGCTCTGCTCTCACAGTCAGGGTTCGGCCCAAATGATGAGTGTAAACCAATACTGTTGTTATTCAATGCATCTATGTATTTTATTTTTCTCTCCACAAAAATCTGGAGAGAGAAGCAATAAAAATATGAAGACTTTCATTTAAGGGTGTAGAAACTGAAATTTAAAGTAAATGATGACTTTCTCAAGGTTGCATAACTCCTAGACCAGACACCAAGCCCACAAATTGCAATGCCAGGGGGATCCCCATAACTCTAAAGTGGAGTTTCTGCTATTTGGATACAGATCCTAGGGGCAAATGGAAAGGATACAAGCCCACGGCTGAGCTGGGGCAGGTCCTCAGAAGTCAGTGTGGAGCCACCTCAGGAAAAGCTGAAGTGCTTCAAGCCACAGAAGAATTCTCAAGGCACACCAAGATTTTCTGGATCATTTTGGGGAAAGTAACTTTACATAATTCTGAAAACAATTTCAGAATTGAATAGAAAGAATTGGAAGAATGAAGGGAGGTGTCTACTGCCAATTTCCAAGTCTTTTTACTGTTCATGGTCTAATGAAATCTAACTGACTTGAAGAACTCCTGTGGCTCCTTACAAAGTACTACACACACGTCTTTCAATTCAATGCTAATCTTACTTTCTATACTTTCTGAACATAATTGAAGATACTTTAGTTGAAGACATACATAATAAGAGTGGGTACAATAAGAAACCTATTGCTCTCAATCCCACCATAATCAATTACCATTTATTTTCTCAAGGAGCTAGGAGCCCACCCAAGCAAAAGAAATATTTGAAAAGTGGAAATAGAGTATAAATACACAACTTCAACCTTTAATTAGCACACTACTGTAGGAAAAGAAATGTTTTGCTTTCCTATTCAAAATCTGCTTAATATCTGTGACTGGCACATTTACCGAATGTACATTTTATGCCAGGCACTACTGCTAAGCCTCTGGCATGCATTCGACTTAACAACCCCCCTGGGAAATAAGTACTATTCCCATTTTACAGAAGAAGAAATGAGGGCTACTGTTCACAAAATTTAATGTGCATACAAATGATTTGGGGACATTGTTAAAATATAAATATTGATTCAGTAGGTCTAATGGGACCAAGATACAAGACTTCAAACTCCCTGGTGACACGGGTCCATGGACCACCCTTTCAGTAGCAAGGCATTAAAGAACTTGCCTGAAGTCAAACAGCTGGCACCACAGCGGACAAATTCACAGTCTTTAGGTCTACTTCACTAAGTCAGTGGTTCTCAAAGAGAGTTCCCAGACCAAGGGCAACAATTGCATCCCCTGGAAACTTGTTAGAAATGCAAATTCTGGTACCTTACCCCAGATTTACTGAATCAGAAAGACTCAAGTTTAAACCCACCAGTCTGCGATCTAATAAGCCTTCCAGAAATTTCTGAAGTACGCTTAAGTTTGAAACTACTGCACTACACCATGTCTCGATTTTTATGGCATTGTTCATTTGTTGTTTACATTTTTCCTCCCATTTTACATCTGAGTCTTGGGACGTCTTTGGAGTTTTGACATATCACAACACCTCCACCTCTGAGCTAATTACTATCGTACAAAATGTAGTTTCTTCAGATAAGGCTGAGAACATATTATCCCATGACTAAAAATGCATCATTTTCATTTTCTCTATGGCAGAGAAGAATGACAGAACAGCTTACACAGCCGATAAGATGGAATGCAAAAGAAGAATTTAACTGGCTTTCCAAATCAAATTGTTTATATGCTCTGGGGTGATAAAGTATAACTGAGCTGCTGCGGGCATGTGCTTTATACCTAGGAAATGATCGTTCTCCTAGGCCCCAGAATAGAACAGATTTCCATGAAGGAATGGAAATGTTTCCCCAGAAAATTCCCCAGCACAGCAACAACAGTGAAGACTCATTTCCTTTTCACATTCAGGCCCCGAGAATCCCAGCTCTTCCCCTAAGCAGACCTCTGGGGCTGCCGGAACAAAGCTTGTGTGTGTATGTGTGTGTGTGTGTGTGTGTGTGTGTGTGTGTGTGTACAACCCCAAATGGAGACTAAATGCAAGTCAAAATCTGGAAGAAGAGACAGCATGGTAGTATCTTTGTATTTACTGAGCCAAAAATAATAGTATCCTATTCTGCTCACTTTCCAGTCTACTTGAAGTCTCCTTCAGTTCTTACTTCATCTGACCCAATACTTTCATCCTCACTAAAGCTCCTAACTCATACCCACTCTGGCCAGACTCCAGTCAAGATATTTTATAAGTTGAAAGTGTGATAGGCTCTTGATGACAGCACATATTTTCCTGCATCTGCACTAAATTCAAACCATTCTTTGCAGCCCTATTAGACATGAGCAAAGTCGCTTGTAGCCAGTAGGTGTCCTTTGATTGTATTTTTAGACTAGCCTATGAATAAAATAGAGTTAGATTACCCTAGAAAAGCTAGTAACTAAATATGACAGTTTGAATACATCAGGAGAATTCCAACATTTTATCTGGAGACTAGTCTCTCCCAACGTCATTGGAAGTTATGTGTTACATTCTGATTCCTGATTTCCGATAATCCAAAAGAGTTGATTTGGGTGTTGAAAGGTATTAGAAAGCAACACAAAAATCACAGTAATACTCAGAGTGAATGAGCAACCTTGTATACATGAGTACCCACACGCACACACACGCACAGACACATACACTCATACAAAGGCATGCACCACATGCAATGCCAGGAAAAGAGGCTTCTGTGGAAGCTGAACCAACTTCACAGTCTCATTTGAGCAATCTTTTCTCCCTAAACTCCAGCCAGTTCTCAAAAGCCCAAGCTTCCTCCACTGTTATCTTTAGATATTTAATTAATTTGCACCCATGTCCCAAGAACTCTTATTTCTTAACTTCCATCTGAGCGTAACCCAAGAGAATCAAATACATATTCACACTCTCAGAAGCTGGGGATCTTACCATATTTAACAAGAAGCAACTCTGACAGTAATTGGAGTTTCGTATCAAGGTAAATAAATGGTAAGATCATAAGAACATACTCCAGTGGCCCTGTGCATCCTGGAAATGCTAACATCAGAGAGCAAAGTTAACATAAGGCCTCAGTGGAGATGAATTTTCTATTAACAAACAATGTGAAGAAAGCTTCTCTTTTGTCATGTGTTATTCCCATTGAAGAAAAGATGAATATTCCGTTTCATATGTTTGTTACCAGAAGCTGCCGCTTTATTTATTTAAGAGGAGGTTTTTTACTTCCTTGCCACGTGGCCCTGGTTATCATCATATCTTGGCCATGAGTGGATAAGCAGTCTTACCTAGCACTAGCTCCTAATGCAAATTGCCCAAATTATTACATGTGAGTCAGTTTTAAAGTGGCTTATCTCCTCTGTTATCCATGCTGAATGAAGGACCTAACTTCTAGGGCTAGGAAGCTTTCTCTGGGATAGGGCTTCCCAACCTCAGAACCATGATATTTGAAGTGGTTGACATTTTGTTTTGGAATGGGGACTTTGGTAAGAAAAGTAGTGGCCCCACAAAGGTATCTATGTCACAATTCCTGCAGTATCTTTAAATATGTCACATTACATGGCAATTCATTACATTACATTACAGGAAATTCAGGTTTATAGGTAGACAGGAAATTCAGGTTTATAGGAGGACTTATGTTTGCTAATTATCTGACCCTAAAAGGGGTAGATTATCCTGGTTTATCTGCGTGGGCTCAGTGTGATCACAGGAACTCTTAGAAGTGAAAGAAGGAGAAAGAACAATTGGCCAGTGAGGTATGACGACAGAAGAGACAGGAGAGATTCAAAACGTAAAAGAAGAAAGAGATGGGGCTCTCGAGAACCCACCCCAGCTGGGTGTGAGCAGCTCCAACCAGAAGACAACTAGTCTGCCTTCCAGGGGCCTGCGTGATTGGCGTGGACTCCAGGAAGAGAAACATGCGTCCCTGTACACCTACCGGTGCTAAGAATCAAGGACAAAGCCCACTCCCCACCACCGCCCCCAGTAAAGCAACCTGCTGGTTCAGAGATCTGGATAAACTGATAGCAACTAAGGTACATAAAACAACTAAATGCTAGTATTGTTTCGTTGATTTTGTAGGCCTGGGGCTGGCAGCCTGAGCATCTCTTTGGAAGATGACAGGAGGCAATGCAGCAAATATGGAGGATTCTCTTCTGTCTTGACTTCGAGGCCCAATACTGTTCTCATTGTTTTGCTTTATTCTGATTAATTTTTTGGCCTTATTTTATATTCTGTTTTTATTGGTTTTATTCTGTTTTGTTTTTGGTTTAATTTTACTGTACCTGTTGGAATGGTCAACTATTCTGAAAATAACAAGATATACTATAGTAGCTATTGTTTTCCTAGTATCTTGAAGTTCTGTACCAGTTCTACTGCTTTGTTTTGATTGACCTTGTTCTGTTATGTTTTATTGAACTTTACTATCTTTAAAATAAAAAAAATGTAAAAGAAGTTTGATCCATGCTGCTAGTTTTGAATATAGAAAAGGGACCACCAGCCAAGGAATGTGGATAGTCTTTAGAAGCTGGATGGGGCAGGGGAATGGGTTCTCCTCTGAGTTCCCAAAGGAAGGCAGTCTAATGACACCTTAGCCTCAGCCCTGTGAGCCCATGTGAAATTCTACCCAATAGACATATAAGATAGCAAATCTGCATTGTTTTTAAATTACTGTATTAGTTAGCATTCACTAGAGGAAGACAATCAACATAAAATTATACAAAACTGTATAAGGAATTTATTAGGGAGACTTACAGGACCAGAAGAGGAGAAGCCCCAGTGGCTGTTTATAGCAACAAAGATAGAAGAATCCAAGCCGGTCACCCACTCACTGGAGAGAGCCAGAGGATCCAGAAGTGGAAAACGCAGCCTGGAAACTCACTGCAGAGTCACCAGTGTGAGTCCGTATGAAAAGCCAGAGTCTGCGTGCAAACAACAAGTCTAGTAGTTGGTGCCACGCATTTCTGGGGTCTGTCTTCCCTCCTCAGTTTTTCGAATTGGTGTCAGTCATTCACAGACACACCCAGGGCTTTACTAATTCGGTAGGTAGTTCTTACACCAGTCTAATTGACATATCAGAGTTAATGATTGCAGCTACTGAATTTGTGATAATTTGTTATAGTAGCAACCGTTATGGCAGCCCTTGTATTTAAAATCAAATAGGACTGTCCTCAGCGTTGTAGGATATTTAGCAGCATCTATGGCCTGTACCAGTTAGACACCCATAGCACTCAGAGCAGTGTTGATAACTAAAAATGTCTCCATGCAATGTCAAATATTCCCTAGAGAAAAAAATCACCCCTGGTTTACCACTGCCATTGAACCACTAGACCTCTTTATTTTCATAATCAGATTTTTGTTCTCACTATCCAGACATACATAACTAAACTTTTTAGGTCAACTCATTTCAATATCCCAGAACAGCGCTCCCAAAAAGGTGTTTCTATTTTGACAAAAATATTAAAGAAAAATCAAACACCTTCACCAAAAAAAATTCCATCATTCACTGTATTACAAGGAAGTACACCTTACTGTACAGGAGGCCAAAGAGTAGGTATGAAAGATACATGTTAGGGTCAGACCCATGTGAGGACTAGCCCAGAACAGTGCTCCCAAAATTTTGATTACCAATAATCAAAACTAACAACAGCAATAAAACTACTAAGAGATTAATATCTATTACTTCTTTTTTCCTTTTGTTATCTTTTTGTTTGTGTTTTGTTTGGTTTGGTTTGGTTTGAGTCTCAATATGTAGCTCAGGCTGGCCTTGAACTCATGGCAATCCTCCAGCCTCAGCCTCCCAAATGCTGGGATTACAGGTGTGCACCACCACACCCAGCTTCGATGACTTCATTTAATCCCCAAAGCAATTACAGATTTCATGAACCATAGTTTGGGGTTATAGGGACATTCTCATCATCATTTCAGAGTTATGATACTTAAAACTTCAGAAGTTGAGATGGGACACAGTATAGAGGTAGTTCTAGGTGTTTTGTGAATGCGTGAAGGGTGAATGGAGAGTGATGAGGACTCCATACAAGGATCAGAAAGCAGCTCTTTCTCTTCATCTTTTCAAATCCTAAGTCCTCCCTATTTAGATGAATATCCATGGCCAACTCTAATGAAAATATACACATATAGACACGGAAATAAATTTTTCTGAAAGAAAATTCATTACATAAACTGATACTGATTCCTATTCCAATTTATGGCTGCTCCCTTTCTCAATTCAAACTCTGTTCCTGTTATGTCTGGATCAACCACAGGAAATTTTAAACCATTGTATAATGCCAATGTGCAAGTAAGATGTCCACTGAAAACTCCATCTGTTCTCTGATACTGACCAGTCTTTAACTCCATAGGATGCATGCTTCTTTGGTTATCCATTGTTATTTTTTTAAACATTGAATGGTTCACTTCAGACAAAGCTTAGAACTTGTCTGTAGTCTCACTTACTCTCAGAGCTTCCCAAAGGGCCCATCAGACTTCACCAATGCTTGACATCCTCTCATGTGGCCAAGTGATCATGCTCGACTTGAGACCAATTCTTTCATTCTCTTGGAGCATGGTCCATCTCTCTGGAGCCACCTAACTAAAGCATTATCCACTGGATGAGTCCCAAATCCCCAGTGTGTATGATGTTGCCTTATAGGAATGACAGTTTTGATATTAGGGTTTCTTTTATTCATGGGGGGCTCAGAAAGGGACTCCACAGGTAAACCAGAAGTGGTTAAAAGACAGAGCAACTGCCAGAATAGCTAGCTACCCTTCCCACAATAGACAATAACTATATCACACTCACATTATTCACAAAGGACCATTCTGCTAACGTGGATTATTTTCTTTCCCAGCTCTGCAATATCTGGCTCACTATCATCTTAAACATAAGAAATCAATGCTAGACCCTTTGCAGAGTCCAATGTCAGGAATATTTCTTGCTGCTTTACCTGAATTTCCCTTCCCTCTGCTTTTTAATTTTTTTATGTTGCTCCAAGAGGTAATTAGCCTCAGGGTAAGAAGAAAGAAATGCAACATTACATCAGAAAATACCATTTGGATTATATTTTATTGATGCCATGCTAACAGCATCCCCCCCTCAAAAAAAAACTGAACAGTAGTTATTTAAATTGGTTGCATGATGAAGCTGTTTATTACCTTACACTGAGCTAAACAAACAAATGATAAACCATTTCAACCATCCAGCCAGTAATTTGGGAGAATAAAATGCAATTTCACATTGAACAAATGTACCTAAACTGCTGTTAGGATGGCAGGGCCCACCGGAAGCCCCTTCCGATGGCTGGAAGCCAGCCTGCCACCAGTCTCAATGTGGTTTTTTTGTTTCTTTTGTGTTTTGGTGTTTTGTTTTGTTTTTAGTTTTTCAGCAAGACCAGGAGCGATTGTTCCACAGTAAGTTCTGCCTTAGGCATCAAAATGGCAGTAAGGAAATGCAGAGCAAGTGGGGCACAAAACCTCACTAAAAAGCAGAACACTATCACATTCACGGCGCTCACCTCCCTATCTTTTCAAGAGAAGCTCACAAGGCCCTGGGTGACTTCGTTGTCGTTGCTGTATTCACTGCAACTACAGGGAAAAGAAAAAGAAAGAGCCCAAGGCAACTATTCTGTCCCCATTTTAAAAACAGTAGCTGAAATCTGTGTGAAGGATGCATTGTTGATTATTTGCATTTCTGGAAAAAAGAAAAACATTTAAAAGTTGAGGCAGTTATTTGGGAGAACTTCGTTCAATAAACATGCATTTATGGTAGTACTTTCCTTGTGAAGACAATGGGCCAAGGCAAAAAAAACTTTTTGGACAATTCATAAGACATAATTCCTTTGATGAAGTAGACAGATATTTATACAAGTAACTATAATGCAATTCAGAATTAAATACTTGCTATAAGAGAGGTACAACTAAATGCTTTCGTACCACCCACAATGGTAAAGGGATTGGGAAAGGTTTCAGGAAAACCAAAGCATCTGAGCTGAGCTTTGGAGTCTGACAAGGACAGTAACAGATGGGGAGGACATGGGAGGGGACCCCAAGCTGGGAGCACAGCTGGGAGCAAAAGCTCAGCAGCAAGGGTGTGCAAAACACATCTGGAGAGCAGATAGTGCTTCTTTTGAACAAGAAGCAAACACTGCAAAGGAAAATGATGTCCCCTGATGTAAATTTCAAGCAATTAAAACTGCCAGCACATAGTGTGCCCTCAACTCACAGTTTTTGAATGCCTACTATACACTTACTATACTATGCATTTACAAGTAGTGACCAGTAAATACACTCCAAAGTGACTCCAATAAATCCTACCCTTCTATTATCCTCTCTTCTTGAGTTGAGTGGAATATATGACTTGCTTCTAATCAACAGAATATGCCACAAGTAATGCGATATCGCTCCCTTGATTTGGTTGCATTCTAAATTCAGGCAGTTACTCCTGTGATCATGCTATGTTATACTCCTAAGATGTTATCTGCTCAGACAGGAGAGAGAAGTTCCTTTGCTGACTTGAAATAGGAAAGAAACTGCTGTTTATAGGAGGACCATGGAGCAAGCAACTGTGGGCAGCCAAAAGCAGCGTCCAACCAACAACCAGTGAAAACAGGGGAAAGGGGACTCTGCCAGTGGTCAGAGTGCATGTGAGCAAACCTTACTCCTGGTGAGCCTCAGATGAGACCACATTCCCACCGACACTCTGCCCATGAGTCCTTTACAAAGGACCTAGATAAGCTGTGCCTGGATCCCTGACCCACAGAAGCCATGAAATAACAAACAGGGAAGGAGTTGGTTAAGCCACTAAATGTGTGCTCATCTGTTCTGCTACAGAGAAAACTAATAGATTGGATATATAAATATTGAAAAGGGTTGACATTCAAGATAGAAGAAAGAAGGCCTCAAATATCCTCCTAGATTGAATCCCTGGTGAAAGAGCACTATTCAACATGGCTCAATATTCTGTTTTGTTTTGACAATTACAGACACATTATTAAATGAGCTAACATACGTAAAATGATCAGCAGGGTATCTGAAAGGTCATAAATGCCATATGTATTAACTATTATCATTATTGTTGCTATTCTCAGTATAATTTCTTGTCATGAGGATATCTTCTCAAGAGAAAGAAAATGCCATTCCAGACACCAGTTCACCTGAGAAGCAGAGTTCTTAGGTCCTAAGCTTTTGGGAGCTTTAAGAATCTGAAGAAAACAATATACTAACCACTAGTGAGGAAAAGTGCACACATCCACATATATAAGACATTTGCTTCAGTGTCAAGAGGCTCTCAGACAAAAGGCAATCCCCTGAAGGATGAGAAGAATACAGTGATGCACAGAGGGTGGGGGAGTTCCCTGAAGACTTAAGAGACAACGTATTGCAGGCCTCTGATTTTACCCTCAGCTCTGATACCAAAATTTTGTGACTCTCTTCTTTGGCCAGCACCAGTTTTAAGTGCCACTGAACACTGGCCAAAGGGGTGTTGTTTCTGAGGTAGAGAATGCTCCTCAGCCTGAGCTCTTTGGAGTGATACTCAATGATAAGACCAACAACACACTTGTGTTCCAGGGCCAGACATAGCAAACTCTCCTTAGGCTTCTATAGGCACTGTATGGAACCCAGGAAAGCACTGTCAGTATCCCCTTGTGCTCCACCTCACAGATGAAACATTGTTGTGTCTCTATTTTGGCAGAAGTGGTATGAGAGAAACTCAGAAATTGGCCCAACTTCATAGGGGTCCACGCATTTGTGGTGAAATTTGCCCATGCTACACTATGCATCCAGTCATTCATCTGCGTGCAAATGCAGGCTTCAGAGACTACCTATTAAGTTTATCTGCTTTAATAGACTAATGCATGTTCTTGAGATTGTAAGGCATTCACAATTAAACTAAAATTTTAGTGCCCTGCCTGGAAAAATATTTTTAAATGGATATGGAAATATAATCAACAATGCATGTACCACTGAACAGAAAGTAATGTGCATGGAACTGGGAGAAAGTGAACCTCATTCTATCAGCACATTCCATTCAGTTGTTCTAAAATACATATTTATATATGTGTGTATGTATGTATATTACATTCACACAGTGGCTTGAAATTAATAATCAAATTTGCACATCATTTTTAATTAAATCCACATCTTTCCTGTCTCCCAGCTGTTGGCCTGGTGTTTGTGTAGAATACATCTGGCAGTCCTCAGCATTCTCCACAGTCACCCGTCTTCTCAGTCCCCAGATACACCTGCTTTCTGCAGCTGGTCCTCCAACAGGTGCAACGGAAAGCCTGGTTGATGGGCATTGTAAACACCCTGCTGTTGAGCATCTGTGAGGTAACAAAGGGCCCAATTCTAACTTTAATGTTCCTCCCTTCCGTAGAAGTGAAAAATACTCTGTGTGAACTAAACATGCTGGAGTCTCCATCAGTCACTTTCCCATTCCAGGAAGAAATGCTTCAGGTCAACTGCACATTAGCAGCTGGGCCACCTTCCCAGTTATTAATGAAGCTCCCCCTGGAGAACTGGGCCTTGGTCTTTCACATTTTATCTGAGGTTCCAAGACACCAACCAGTGGCCTGGATGCTCTATCTCCATTTGCTCTAATGGGTAAGGCACAGATCACCTCATGGTCCCCATTTGGTGACCATTAGCCACCTGGATTTGATTGGGGAGCCTACAGACCAACACTTCCCACAGCACTTTCAAATGAAAAACACATGGAAGCAACATATATTGTGAGAATTACTATTTTGCAATTTCTTGTTGATAGGTATTTCAGAGCAAAAAAAAATTTTTTTTTCAGAATAATGTTCAGCATCTTTTAGGATCATTTTCCTTTGGTTTGATTTGGTTATAATTCCAAACCTTGAAGTTTGGGAAGGGGTTCAGGTATTTTTCCTGTGGTGACTTGAAAAATACCTCATCCTATACTGAATGCATCCATGCAATTAGTCCAGATATAAATATAGGCTCTAAAGCTATGCTCCGTGGCACCCAGGTTAATGGACTAATGCAATAAAGCAATAGGTTACAATAAGGAATTTCAATACAATTAAAACCATAAAGCTAATGATGATCTGTTTCAAATGAAGCTCTAGATGAAAATAAAGCACTAAAATCACTTATTCATTAAACAGTTTTGGTTCCACTCACAGAAGTTCACAGAGGGCATTAGTCATCTAAAGAATAAGATGCACTGAAAGTAAAATACATAAAAATGGCCCCATCCCACTATTTATTTCAACACTCATGCCTTCTGCCAGTGCGCTACACCCCACATGCCTGTAAGGCAGAATTCAAATACCACTCCATTAGAATCTTCTTGTAGACTTTTTATCTACATTCTAAGTTAACATACACAGCTTGGGAATTTAGTTGGTCACCTGAGATCACAGTGGTTGGGTCAGGACATCAGAGTACCACTAGCTACACTGACAGCCCCATGTGCTTGAAAAAGTTATTGTATCATCCTGTGATCTTCTAAGGATTTTAGTTATTTTGAGGTAGCTCCTTTACCCTGGGTCAATCTAGTCCTTGCATGAAAGGACTATTCTATTTCAGCTTCTTTAATTGTCCTGGACGTTTTCTGGCTTTCTCCCACTTAGAACATTTTACTGATATTGCTAAAAATGGGAGAGACTTCTCAAATCAAGATACCTACCACCCAACAAAACACCAGAGAGTTATGTCCAAAAGGCCAAACCTAAACTTTCAAGGACCTGTATCCTGTGTTTGCAAGGGAACTTCTGTTCAAGGAAGATAAAAAATACGTTCTGTATTCTTAGCATCTATTGCTTGTGTGAGCCCAGAAATTGAGTCTATGGCACAAAAGGCCATAAAAGGCAAGCATACCCAGTTGAAACTTTCTCAAGAATGTATCTATTGGCTAGTGAAAACTCCTTATGTGATTTCCTTACACAAAATGGTTTGTAACTCCTGTGTTTTCTAAATATTATCCACCCAAAACTTTAATGCTTTGACAAGCAAGCTGTGGTGGGAAAATATACTACTTGCTCTCTTCTTCTTAGTCTGCATTGTGATTTAAAGATAGAAACTTTATTCATACACTTGACCAATGAGATTTAAGGTAGGAAGACTAGAAAGCCAGGACTGTTTTATGTTATTCTTGTTACTATGGATCTACCTATCATTGTGGTAGGTATCTTTCTTCATGTACTGTCCACCATTCCCCTCCCTCTCCAAGGTCCCAAGAAGCAGGCATCCACTGATTTCACCAGTGGCTCCATGGCCCTATGGCTTCCAATTGGCACGGTCCATGCAAGTCACTAGCAAGAGATGAAGAGAGAAAGCGAAGTGGCTAGTCTCATCCAATTTCTCCTGCCAAGTGCCTCTGGATTGGCAGTGTGTGCTAACAAGTTATCTGGGATTTGTTTTAATCAAGGGTGGCATGACATGTAATAAGAGAAGCAACTGTAATGAAGAAAGATGTTTTCAAACTCACAGTCTCTGGCAATAGCAAACATGGCAGGCCACAGAAAGGGACTCATGGGGAAGTACCAGAGTTGGGAAAGAGGCAGAGAGAACTGGGGGAAATGTGGATAGGAGTCTTTATTGGAGTTTCTGTTGGAAGGCACAGGAAAGAAAAGGTGAGCAGATGTAGAGTTGACTGGCTTGAAACATTTTAGCAACCTCTAGGGAATAGGAACTCTCTTTAGTTGTCCAGTAACTGGACCTGGGTGATTAGGGTAAATGGACTGGGACCTAGGCCAGTGGTAGAGTGAGGAATTTGAATCATTGAAGGCTCTAAAATGTTCATCATCACTGACCTAGAATGTCAGAGCCCAATATAGGAAGTATCTGGAGTTTGGCTCTCTAGTTAAGCTTGATTGCCTCAATGTGATTGGCTCAAGAGCTATCAGGGGATTGATAGAGCACACTTTTAAGTGTGTCTGGGTGGGTTATGGAGGCATGACCTTGGGGTCTATGTCTGGTCCCTGGCCCCTTCCTCTCTGGCACTGTTTCCCTGCTCTGCTTCCCAGCCACCATGAGGTAAGCAGCCTTCCTCCATCACCTTTCCACCATGATGTTTTTGCCTTGGAGCTAGCTAACTATGGACTGAATACCCTGAAACTACAAGCTAAAACCTCTACTCCTTTTAAATTGTGATGCCAGGTATTGTGGTCAGCAACCAGAAAATTGACAAATACAGTTGGTTTGCATTTGAGAAGGAAGCTCCCAAGCAAGTTGTTTGCAATCTTTAGGAATTAACCCCAAAAGGAGCAGTGCCTCTGGATCAAAGAGGCCCCTGAAGTCAATGCATCAGAATATGGATAATAAAGATATAATTAATACTCTGTGTTTTTCTACTAGATTTCAACACCTTTCAGACAGCTAGTTCACTAAAACCTGGATTTGGAAAATCAAAAAACCAAATTTATCTAGGAGCAAACTATAGAAACAGGATATTAGAAAATACATGTGCAAATCACAGAAATGATGCCCATGTTATCATTCTTTCAATAACAGCCACTGAACTTCACGTACTCAGGCACTATTCTCAGAAGTAATGCCATCCTGTCTCTTAGGGATAATCTAGGTCCCTAAGGAACCACACTATCATGGATGCTGTGGTGGAAGGAGGGGCAAGTAGTATGACTGGCCCACATAAGGCAAAAAGTAACTTAGCAAATTATCTTGTTCTGCATACTGTGGTAGACAGAGAGGTTGGCAGATGTAATAGTAACATCACATTATATATCCATTATTCTTATTTTTTATTGTAAATCTAAATCACCTATGAGCTTTCTAAAAGTATAGATGATCTAACTGCATGCTCAGAGAACCTAAGGGACCCAACTGAGACTGTTTCCTGTTAAAAAATAAAAATGAAACACCCTAGAGTGAGTCTCCTATAGGGACTGTTCTCTCCTGTACCCATACCAGTTTCAGTCTTTCAAACTTCAGTGTGCATAGGAATTGTCTGGGAGTCTCATTAAAAAATAGATTCTTATTATTTCTGGGATGGGGCCTTGCTATAAGTCTCTGAGCCACAATCTGAATAGCAAGGTATCTACACTGTAATGTACATAATCAGTTTCCTATTGTTAGATATTTAGGTTCAGTTTAATATTTTGCTATTATAAATAATAGTACAATGAACATCTTTGAAGATATATATCCACAAATTTCTGAATAATTGACTTTATAATAGACTTACAAAACAAATTACTGAGTCACAAAAGATATAAACTCTTTTTAAGTTATTAATATATACTGCAAAATTGATTTCTATAATGTTTATGCCAATTTGCATTCCAAACAGCGATGTCTGCAAATGTATTTCACTGTATCTTTATTAGCATTGGAGAACGTCTTTACTTTTACCCATTTGATGGGTGGAAATAGCTTCTCATTTCAATTGGCATTATTTTATTTGTGAAGGTGAATTTTTTTGCATGCATCATTAATATTTTTTCTCCTACAATTGGTCTATGGCCTTAAATTATCAGTCTTAAATCATTTCCTTGTCAAATGTTTTCAACTTGAGTCTATCATTGATTTCCCCCTCTTTATGAGACTACATTTCCAATTTTATAATTGAAATAGAGGGGGGAGAAGCTTCTTTAAAGAAGTTCAGTTTATTGCTAAGTTGTGAAAACATATTCCTGTACTGACTTCAAGGAGGAGCCTTCCGTAGTGCTCCTCCATAAAAGTGAAACCATATATATATTTTTTTGTCATAACATTTGTGTACTTCAACTTGTAGCAGAAAAAGACAAATTCTGTATTTCATCCCTTAAGCAGTGGTTGATTGGTTAGCAGTTTTAAATTTAAAAAAAAAGCAAGAAAAGAAAGGAAGAGAAGTACAAAAAAAACTCCTATCAATGTTTTTCCACACCAGAGGAAACCAAAAGGATGTCACAGTTGAGCACTGATATCACTATATATATTCATGAAATTCTGCAGTCAGAAACACTAGGATCAAAATGCTGTTAGAATTTCATACTATGAATCCAGAAGAGTGTATTTTTAAACATCATAAAACTGAAATATTTAAATTTTCTGCAAGAAATATAAACTGTGAATACTGAATTCAATACTACACAATACTGCAATTGGATCAGCAAGATATCTTGAGAATTTAATATGTCTTACCTTTATTTTTATCCCATATATTCCAAGAAATATATGACTTGATCCCTGCCACTGACTACCTTCAGGTCCCTGTCACTGACTAGCTAATGTCACCTACAGCCTTGCACATGCTAAGCAAGTGCTTTACCACTGACCTATACCCTCAGCCCTTATTATTTTTATTTTGAGACAAGGTCTTGCTAAATTGCCCAAGTCAGCCTCAAACTTGCAGTCCTCCTGCCTCAGCCTCCAGAGAAACTGGAATTAGTCATGCACCACTACGCCTGGCTAAACTCCTGATTTTTAAGATCAGCTTTTAAGGACAACTTCACTGGCCTTGAGAATGTAATATACATAATCTATTGGAAAGCAATTTCCAGTATATTTCAAAAAACATAAAATGAAGAAGGAGGAAGAGGAGGAGGAAGAGGAAAACTAGAGTGTTATGCACATGGATATCCACAATGGTGCCACCAGACAGTGAAAGCAAACCAGCTTCAAAGCAGAAGCCGAGTCTGTTCCCTCAGTGTGATCACAACTGTGTAAACAAAAAGCTGAGAACAGAAAAAAGAAACAGAAATAAAGACAAACAATGATTATTTATGACTTTCGTTTTTATATATTTTTCCAAATTTCCTAATGAGCTCTCAGTCTGTGGGTTCCTTCCAACTTCTCTATTGTCATACTACTCCAGGTGACTGTCTTGCCTGAGTTATTGGCATCTCCATATCCACAATTTCCCTTTCAAATAGAATAATGTAAAAATTTACTTTCGATCATGTCACTCATCTGCTTTAGCTTCAGTGACTTCTCACTGCCCTTAATTAAAAGTGAAACTCCATGCCTCAGCATGTGAACGCTCCACACCGTTTGCCTCCCCACCCTGGTTCTGTTCCCATTACCTGGTCTTACTTAGTCCCTAAATATACCATGCTTATTTCATTTTATGATCTGTACACTTGGTGTTTCCTATGACTATAAGGCTCTGACCTTTCTCTCCTTTCTTTTCTTTTCTTTTCTTTTCTTTTCTTTTCTTTTCTTTTCTTTTCTTTCAGTGTTTCTTTTTTTCTTGCTTTCTTTCTTTTTCTCTCTCTCTCTCTCTCTCTCTCTCTCTCCCACCCTCCCTCCCTCCCTCTCTCTCTCTCTCCTCTCTCTGTCCCCCCTCCGCCCCCCGCCATGTGGCTACTTCCTGGTAACTCAGTCTCACCTCCACTGGCCCCTCTGCAGAGGGCCTATTTCACACAGAGCAGGCGCCCCCTAGAGCTCACCTTTGTCCAAACCCCGGAGCCTGCGCTCTGTTATATTAAGTGCCAAATTAACTCTGGCAGGTGTGAGACAGGACAAGGAGCCTGGATTATTCAGGGGGCCCAGTCTAATCGCTTGCCTCTTTGAGAACCTTCTCAGCTGTAGTCAGAATGAGACAGGGCTACTGGAAAAATTGTCAGAGGGCTGCAGTGTGGCTACTGTGAAGACAGAAGTAGGGGGTCATGAACCAAGCATCGTAAGCAGTCCTTAGAAGCCAGAAAGGCAAGGAAATGGGTTCTTTCCTACAGCTTGCAGAAAGAACACAGTCTTACCAACACTTGGATGTTAGCCCAATAAAACCCAAGTCAGACTTTTAACAGCACTATAAGATAGTGAAGTTATGTAGGTTAAGCCACAAAGCACATGGTAATTTGTTACAGCAGCCAAAGGAAATGACTTCATGCTCTCCCATAGCTGCAGAATGGCTTACTTGCCCTGCAGCTCGTGGACAGTTAGGAGGACCTGCCTACCTGGCCTCTCTGTCTCCTTCACTAACGTGCATTTTGGCTTCTTGAATATTCAGCCATAGAAATCAAAAGAAGAGCCAATCTGAGCATTTCCTAGAGGCAGTAAATAACATTTAAAAATTAAAACAACCTCTGTAAATAATACTTACTGAATTTGACAAATATTTCCAAAACTGGAAGAAAAAGAATATCATCAATTCAGACTTTTCTGCCTATCCACCCTTGGGGCTTGAGTGAAGCCACAGTCTAGAGGATGAAAATATTAAGCACATGTTCTGGTCTGTGTGTGCAGTGTGGGGATCAGACAGACACAGGGAGAGGGGTCATTTCAGGAAGTTCTTTCGTGATGTTCACTTTGAACTTCATTCTAGATTGCGGGTCAGCAAACTATAACCCTCAGGCCAAACCTAGCCCAGTTTTGTAAATAAAGCTTTATTGGAACACAGGCCGCTCACTGTCTAAGGCTGCTTTCCCACCACGACAGCAAAGTTGAATAGTTATGACATGCATAACCTGTAGCACACAAAGCCCAAAATACTTATCTTATAGAGAAAGTTTGCCAATCCCTGCAGATTCACTGGGGCAGGCCCATGGGAACCCGTGAGTAAGAAGAGTTCACAAATTCACAGAAGCTGCCATTGCCCCTCGGTGTAGCTGTGACCCAAGGGGCCATGTTTGTCTTTCCTCCTGCAGTGGTTTTGTGACTCATATCTTCTGACCCTGTTCAGGGAGGGCTGAGACACACAACCACATGATCCAAGGAGCTCCAGCTGTGGCAAGCCAGCTACCTTTCCCTCTGAGTCAGCCGCCCCAGCATGTGAGCAGCCTCATTTGATCCACCTCTAATCCACAAGCCCCCAACCCTTTCTACCATAGTTTTGAAAAGGCTAATGTATTTTTCATGACCCATAAATCATGTTACCCTGTAGCTCTCCACCCACTGAGGAGGCTTTGTTGTCTCAGTGGGAAAAGAAGAGGCCTAACCTTGAACGAAGGATTCCTTTCCTTTTTGTTCATGTTTTATGTTAGATGCCTCAAGACAGAGAGAAACTATCATCTTAGAAGTGAGTTTGTTGAAAGATAAATATATATTTTGCTTTAAAAACACCTTTGTACATATTAAGAACAAAGCAGAAGAAACTAAGTGGAGAGTTTTATGATAAAGCATATTGTAGAGAGGACAGGATGTGACGTAGGGTAATCCCTGCTGTATAGAAGGGAGAGGAAGACTTTTCACCCATCTGCTCACTGATTGGGAAACTGGCCCTGAAAGTAGGAGACGCAACAAAGAATTCTAGGTAGATCGAGGGAGAATCCAAGAATAATCAAGTTGACATTTCATTTCTCTCTCCCACCAGTGTTACACACACACACACACACACACACACACACACACACACACAAGTCCATGTAGTTTAGGGACAGTAGAACACCATTTGCAGAAGCAAAGTCACGTGTCTCCACTGGCTCCACCCCATACAAGGGTAACTAGAAGCTCCCTTATAACCCTGCAGTGGACAAGAGAATATTTGCAAAGGAGTTGCTGGACACGAGGAAGAAAATCTCATAAAATTAAAAAGTAGGCCACCAAAGTCAGGGGTTTCCTGGCTACACATCAAAGGATCTACAGCAGCAAAAGGCAAAATAAAAAGCGCTAAGCCACCTTACCCTGGCCTCAGCCAATCTAACAAGCATGAGACAGACACCTTGGTAGTTGAACTCCTAAACAGGAGATAGGAACAGAGCTAAACCCCTGAAGAGATCAAATGAGCCACTGCTCAGAGAGGTAAACAGCAGTCAGAAGAGGACAATGCAAATACAAACCATCCTTCCTACCATGACAGCTTCCCAAGAGCCTTTTCCTGTACCCATGTGTCCCTAGGGAAGAAAGGGGCTGAGAGAAGAAAAGTTGTAGCTCACAGAATCTTAAGTTTCCCTAAAATTTTTGCTTCAAACCAGAATAGGCCAATTCACCTAAATGCACAAGTTTAACTTCTCTTGTATACTCCTCTGTGACCCTCTATGAAGAGAGACCCCAGAGCCAGACAGTATCAATTCTGAAAAATGAAGTCTTCATGAGTTGAACACAACTTGAGTACAGTGGCTGTGTTTCCCAAGACCTCACCCTTAGAGTCCCTCCCTAGCCCCTACACGGGCTTCAATCCACTTTTTAACACCTGGAAGGAAAGTGCCTTTCCCTACGTGGCAGAGAGGAGAGAGGAAAGGCAGAGCAAGCCTAGGACCCACTTGGCTCTGACTGGCTGGAAGTGGGAAAGTGATCCAAAGGCCTTAGACAACACCCCTTTTTTCCCCCCTTGCTAGTAAGCAGTCTGCCTCAGAGGAGCAGGGACAGCCCTGTCTTCTCTCACTGAGACCCGCAGCAAATAAGAGTTTTCCAAACCAGAGAGCCAGTTCTGTGGGTCTTGTAGTTGCACATCAAACCAGAGGTCCCTGTTTCCAGAAAGTCACTCAAACCCTGCTACACTACCCGGCGCTGTGTGGTGCACACCTGAGAAGTCTTAGGTTTGGAGTGTTAACACCCCTCCCTGAAACACACAGAGTGGGGTGCACGACAGAGGCGTGTGGCTGCAGAGACACAGTGTTTCCCTGAAACTGGAATTAATTATCACAACTTGCTCCTCTGTCCCTCTTAGATCTGCCAAGTGTGGGTCACAGTGACTTTGTTTTTCTTGGCCTACCACATATTGAAACCATTCCTGCATATTGATACTGAATATCTCGGCCAAATCCTTGTGAAAATCACTTACTGTGCAGCACAACAGAACGAGTTTCTAAACTTAAATGTCTTGGGATATTTTATCTTTTCAAGTACATACCAAAAGCAATTAAGTTCAAACTATGGAATACAGTCTTTGCCAGTTTCCATTCTTGACACATATGTGTCTGGGTTTATAAGTTCAAAGACCTCTTAAAGGATCAAATCTCTAGCTTTTAATTTTCTCTTTGCGAGTGAAAAACAGTCCTGCATCCTTGTTTAAATCATCTGCAAGGAAGTATGCGGTGTGAGGTTTCCACCCAGGACATCTCTCATGTGGCCAGAGAGGCGGGACAAGTGACCACTGCCACCCCCGCCCCAGCGGACCCCAAGGAACGCCCTGATCAGCTGGAAAGTCAAAATTCGGTCACAAGGCTCCGAGCAGGGGATAAGTATAGCAGCCCTAGGCCAAAACAAATCTCTCTGACTCATGGAGCCGTTACTACGTGAACCCGCATCGCAATGTGCTTCCAGCACGCACAGCGGGCCTCAGCCTTACTCTTCTTCCTGCTCTCTTTCCGCTCCCCTGGCCTGGCCTTTATCCTCCATTGTCTTCACAACAGAGACTGTTTCCATTACTCTTGGATCCAACTTCTTGGGTTCCTGAGGCCTCACAAGTCTCCTTCACTTTCTCCCTTCTTGTCTGGGAGCCACATCTCCTCTCTGTCTTCTTCCCCCTCAAACGCAAAGGTCTTGATCAATGAATTTGCACATAAAGCTGAGCAATACATCCTGAATGTGCCAGAAAATTCCAGAAAACTTGTTGTAGTTCTCTTCACATGCACACACACACACACACACACACACACTCCCTGAATTTATCTTTCTATACTGGTGTTCAAATTATATTTGCATCTCAGTCCCGCATGGTGGCACACACTTGTAATCCCAGGACGCTGGGAGACTGACCCAACAGAATCACAAGCTTGAGCCCAGCCTAGGCAACCTTTTCTCAAAAAGTAAAATTAAAAAAAAAAAAGCAACCTGGGGATGTAGCACAGTGCAAAGCCCCTGTGTTCAATCCCCAGTGCTGAAAGAAGAAAGGGAAGGAAGAAAACAGAAGGGAAGAAAAAGGAAGGACAGAGGAGGGGAGGGGTGAGAAAAAGAAAAGGAAGACTGAAAGAAACACAGAAAGAAAGAGAGAGTTATTTGTGGATTCCATGGTGATATTCAGCTACTTACTAACTTTATTTGTGCCCCTGATCACTATGGCAGCTACTCTGGAGGTCACTGGCAGATGTGTGCAGAGCTGTGAGTCTGGCCTGCTCTGTGAGCAGCACATTCACAATGGAAGCTACACAGGCAGCACTTGGCTTCCCTCTTTCAGGACTCCTGAGATAAACAAGTGTGCATCTTGCAGCTTACTTAGTGCGGTCTTTTTTTTTTTTTTTTTTTTTTTTTTTTTTTTTTTTTTTTTTTATTGTGCTTCCTATTAGCGATTTTGCTGCCTACACTAATCCCGGGGAAAGGTTAATCAATGAGTACTAAGCTACCATTAGATATGAGCAAGAAATTCTAAGGTGCTATCACACAGCAGCGTGACCATCAATAATAGTAATTCACTGTACTTTTCAATAGATTTGAAGAGAGGAGTTTGAAAGTTTAAAAACATAAAGAAATGACAAATGAATGAGGAGATAAATATTTAATCAGATTTAGACACTCTATGATACATATACACACTGAATTATGTTAAGTACTATTTTGTACAATTTTTAATGTTTTTGTATCAGCTAAAATAAATTAAAATAAGAGCATAAGATGAAGCAAGACCAAAAACTTAATTAATTAAAGTAGCACCCAAGTGTAGGGTTCAATGCTGCATAGTGTTCCTAAGCATGGGGCTGCTGTGAGGAGATAATAGGAGGGTGTCTGATAACCTTCATTTGACTTTGAGCGACAGTTGTCTTAACCATGTATTCAATATCAATGAGCCAACAACTTATGAAAGAAAGTGTTTTTAACATACATAAAACAAGGGTATATATTGATCAGTCAACAAAATTGTAACCAGAGGCTTATAGGAACCTAACCTTGTGTTTCCCCCAGGGCCAGTGGTTCAGGACACACTCATTCAGTACTCTTAGACATACCCTTGTGTGCCTAGTACTCTAGAACATAACTGGCATAAAGAATAAGAATTGGCAGAAAATATAAGGAAGAAATTGAGTATTCCAATATGATGTGTTCTAGAAAAGAACAATTCTCTTCTTTCTTCCACAGAGCACAACTTCAGAAATACAACTTACCAATTTGTTTTATCTGCTGACAGAGGCTGCCTCATCCCTCTCCCATGGTAGCCTCAGGAGTTTCCCGGTCCCAGGCTCTCCCTGGCACTTCCTCTCCTCCCAAATACAGGCTCCTGGTTCTTCTCTCCAGGGAGCCTCCCACACTCACCTGCGCTCCTACAGTACATCTACTAACTTCCTTCAAACCCCAGCTCTTCTGCTTCTGAAACTTCCTCCCTAACTGTGATGTACAACAGCAGGGGATTGTGTTTATACCCTTTCATATTTCTGTCATTTTTCTTGATGGATACACAGGTCATGGGCCTCCATCTCCTCCTTGGTTACAAATTTCCTCTTTCCTCCATAAGGCTCTCAAGACCTGCCAGTGCCTAGTATTCACGTGATTGCTAAATAAATTATCTTGACTACACAGGAATGTTCACCAATTCCGAATCTTCCTGTTCTTTGCATGATGCCTTTTATTTTGTCATCATACTCCAGGCCAGATGAAACCCTGGCACTAGCACTCTCTCTGTCCTCAGTCTGACTTACAGATTTGAAGGGAAAAATGTAGCTCGGCATGTGCAGGGAAACGTCACCCATCAGTGCATCGCACAGAGAGGCCATGACATGATCACTGTGACTGATCAGGTAACTGAGTATCAGCGGCTGCTGCATCACAAAGGGAAAGAGAAACACCCAAAGGCAGAACAACACCACTTTGGAAGCATTCTTGCCCCCCAACAGTGCAATAATTCATGCCTGAATCTGATCAAACCGGTAATACAACTCTGATTTCAGAGAACACAGGGGACAAAGGGCCATGTCGACTACATCACCACGATGCAACCAGTGAAAGCCAGGCTGTAGAAACACGACAGGTCCTGGAGCTTTGTTTCCTCAAAAAGTTAATTGTGAAGAGAAAAGAACAAGACTGAGGGAGAACTTACAGGTTAAACAAGAATTAAATCACATCGCCAATCACAATGTGTGAGCCTCATGTGAATCTTAATTCAAATAAACTGTAAAAATAATACACTTATGAGATACTTAGAAGATTAAACACTGACTGAACATTTAATGGTATTGAAATATTGTTAATTGTTTCAGGTATAATGACATTGTAATTATCTTTCAAAGAAAATAGAACCTATCTTATAGAGATTCTGGCTAAAATATGTGTTGATAAAATGATACAATGGTGGGGAGTTTACTTCAAAATACTAATGGAGGAAAGATGGGATGAGAGGCTGTTGTGGGCTGGAGCTAAGTGAAGACACAAGGGGTGTTTATCGTCATTCCATCTACTTTTGTGCACAGTCCAAATTCTCCAAAATAAGCCAGCTCTAACACTCACTAGCTACTCAACCTTGCCCAGTTCTTCAACCTCTCTGAGCTTGTTTCCTCAGTGAAATGTGCTGCCTGTTAGAGTCTTGGTCAGTTTGGTTTTCTTTAAAAGAAAAACTTTATCATTTGTCTTCCAATATCTGTCAGATCTGTATCTCTGATCCTAATTGCTTATCTTCAATACAAACTCTATTTCCAAAAGCTAAGTGATTGTTTCCCAAAGACACCAATGCTAGGCAGAAGAAATATTTGCCTACTCAAAAGTCATTTTCACTTCCTCCTCTGGTAACAATTGTAATTTTGTTTCCGCTACATCATGCAACCCCATTTTCTTCTCAATGGTTGGTTCAAGAGTTCTAGTCACTGAAATATGATAACTCTGCTAGGGATTTCTGGGATTCTTTGTTCAATTTTTTTTTAACGTACGCTCAAGGAAGAAAGAGTCCTCTTTCTTTTGCTAGATGTAGTTGCCTTTGCATGTGATGTCTGGAATTCCAACAGTCATTTAGTGAAGAACATGCTAAGGGTGGCAGCGTACAAAGGTGTAAGACATTTGGGTTTTTAGTGACATTAATGAGCCACTGAGTTGGCCACTCGTGGAATTCTTGTTTATGTCTTAATAAGCACCATTATAGTCTAAGCCATTTTGAATTAGGGTGTTCAATTACTTAAAGCCCAAAATCTCCTACATGAAACAAACTCGTCCCCTTCAGTGGAAGGAGGGTCTCTGTACACCATGATCCCCACTTTGCCCTGCAGCCATTCTGCTCTGTCTCCTTCCTCCATGCCTCTACTCCTTTCCATCCCTGTGCATGCCTTGCCATTACCTTCCCAGAAGTGCATGTCATGACCCTTGTGAATGTTGGCACAGAGAAAAAGGAGAGAACCAGTGCAAATGTGCTGAAGGAAATCATAGAAGTTCTTTATCTTCTTACCCCAGTGCCTGCCAAAGTTAGTAAGAATCTGAGCACAATAAAAATAATGAATTTGAAGTAAATGTCCTACTTAGCAGTTCCAAATGTGAGCTCAACTTCCCCCCAGCCATATTTCCCAAATAACTCGCTTATCTTCTCCCACCTGCATTATAATGGTCCCTGTTGGCCCTCCTATCTCAAGTGTCTCTCTTCACCCTCTCCAGAATCAGAATTGTGTCCTACAACACAAATCAGGTCACTTACTACTCTCCATGAACATCTCTAGAAATTCATAATTAGCAACCAGATCAAATCCAGATTCCTCTCCTGATAAGAGGGGCTTCTGCATTTGACCACAACTAACCCCTCCTGCCACATCTCCCCCTTTCATTCCCTGCCTTCCTCCCCCTCGCTTCCAACCCTAAGTTCCAGCTATAGGAGTAACTGGGAGTGTTCTGCGCATCAGTTCTATTCAAGCTACTTCCATTGCATTTTCTCTTTCCTCCCTAAGTAGTCAGACACTCCTAATCATCTTGCCAATTTCTAGGCAGACCTGGTCATGATTCCTTTGCTTTTTCACAGTTCTTTGACAATGACTCTGCAATATCAGTTGCCACATCAAATTATAGTTATATGTTTAGATGTTCATCTCTCCTATTGAAATAAAAAGTATTCCAGAGATAGACCTACATCCTTACTCCATACAATATCTGGTTCTGAATGCAAGGTTTTGAGAGATGGAAAAGAAGAAAGGAGGAAAAAGTTGGCATTTTTCCAACGGCTAAATCTATAAACCTGGAAGTTATAGATTCCCAGAACAGAAAGGAATGCTAAACCATTGTGAAAACCCCTCACTTTAAAGATAAGTAAACTGAATCTTCTTTCATCTTCTTTACTCAATTTGTCACCAAATCTACTTGTCATATCCTCTTTCAAAATGTCTACCAGATTTTCTCTGCCTCTCCATCTACACTGACCCCATACTCCATCCACGCTTACTTACTTATACTGGGGCTGTTGAAAGAGCCCTTGAAGAGGGTCTCCTTTTCTCTCCCCACACTGAGCCATCTTGTACACAACTGACAGAAGAAATTATAACTCAGCATTTTAACATATCACCCCACCCCCTCCATGGAAGTCTACAATTTCCTATTGGCCTTTATTTTTTTCTTCTGTGGTGTTGAGAATCTAACCCAGAGGTGCCTACCATTCAACTCATTATTTTTTTGAGACAAGACCTTACTGATTTTTCCAGGTCAGCCTCAAACTTTCTGTCTTTCTACCTCAGTCCCCTGAGTAGCTGGGATTGCAGGTGTGTGCCACCACACGCAGCTTATTGGCCTCATTTTTAAAACCAAGCTCTTAGTCTGACCTTCTAGAGCTGGGTCATCTGAGAATCTTCCTAATGCAACCTTTCTCCACAACCCCAGACACATACACAAGTCCCTGGTATTTTATGATGTCAGACACAATGATAGCACTCACTCCTACCTCTAACCTTCCACTTAGATGCCACCTGGGTGTCCTCCTGCTCACCCCTGCTCACCCCTGCCCTGTCAGGGCACCTCCTATTACATCTCTCCTCCTCCCTGACACAGACCAAAATAATCTTTCCTTTCCTGGAAGTCATATGGTCTTCATGTTCACTGTTCTATCTCCCACTTAGAATGTCTGTGAGTTCATACAAGGACTGGATCTTCAGCAGTCTACACACTGCTGGAGTCTGCGCTGCTCAGTCTTTGCCTCTTACCACACCTCCTCCATTAAAGACAGTGCAAGCACCACCTGCCGGGGAACCAAGGTCATGAAAACTGGCACACTGATGAGCTCCAGTGGAACTTGCTGGTATTCTCTTATGATGTTTACCATATCCTTCCATGGATGGAACTGTTCAATATTATTTTATTTTTCTTAATTTGAGCAAAGGCCACGAAGGCAGCATGTAGCGCTCTCATTTCTATAGCCTTTAAGAAGAAAAGGGTTATCAAAGACAACACAGAGAGGCGAATCCTGTTCCACAAACTCAGTCTTAGTCACTCCCAAGCAGTTTACTGTTGGACTGCTCTGATTCCAACATCACAAGTCCCATATTCCAGGAAATCCTTAGATCCCAGGCAAACCTGGACGATGGATCATTCAAGTCCCAGCCCTAATTTCAGCACAAAGATCTCTTCCTTGTCTCCCTTTCCTGGATCCTTAACTCACTGTTCATTCACCACCATAGACATGAGACAAATACACCAACTTAGTATTGGCTAGGCCACACCAAACTTGGAGAGATTTAAATCTCTCAGTGCTGAATTAAGCCCCATTTTGAGAAGTGTGTGCTTTAGATCTCAAAAAAAATTATTTCAGATTAGAAATACTTTTAAAAGAAAAAACAGATGTTTGAGATCCCTTCAGCAAAATGTAAGACAGGTGGGTAAATATTCCTAGATTATGTAAATACCCTGAAAATGTCATTGTGTGATAATTTATTTTCTCAACCCACTCTCAAATCACATATGAACACAGATGAGCTAAAGAAGAACATTCTAGAATAATATCAATAGGTCACATCTGCCTTTGTGAGTCCCTTGTACTCAGAAAATACTTAAACTCCTTCTATCATCTTACCTCTATCTCATTGTGATGGTTTCAGAAACCAAGTTCTGAGCTATGGTATTTCCTGATCAAATTTTTATGCAGATGAGTTCATCTAAAAATTCTCAGAAACAACTAAACTGAAAATAGGGCCCCAACCCACTCTGTGATTCTCTGAGTGCCTTTCTCATTGATCTGGTTTTACCACAGAATTTTCAATGTGGGAATTTGTTCTTCTGAATTTCCATTAGTTCTCACAAAGGAATGACAAAGCCTCCTCAATACTTGTTAGAGTCCTTTTTGTGGCCCTCCACCATGTCTAATGCTGCAGAGCCAACATCTGAAGCAATCATGTGTGCACTGGTGTGATACCTGAGGACCTATAAAATGTATTTAATTTGGTTAAGATTCTGAGAGTTTCTACATGGTTTACAGCATGTGAATCATTCCAAGTGGACTTAACTGACTGAATTTTTTGCTGGATTAACTGGAGGTTCAGACACCTTCTAAATCCACCATTACAAGATTCAAAATATGTGACTAACACTACCCATAAAGTTGGTAGAATCAATTATTTTTAACAGGAAGAAAACCTTAAATCGTCCTTTCTTGTTGGCTGCACCATCAGTCGAATATGCTACATAACTTTTCGTAGAAATATGATTTGATATGAGAACATCTGTAACCGTCTGGAACATATTTTTCCCAGGACTTTACTTCAAGCTCTCTATAGATATCAGATGTTCTCCACAGAATCTGTGACATGTCTTAGGATTCTTGAATAAACATCAGCTATGCCTCTGTCTTGAATAGTGTCAATCTGAATTGAAAATCTGCCAGCCTTCTTAACATCACCACTAGCAGACTTCTTAATTAATCTGCTGATACTGTAGATAGACTTATATTAAAATAGAAGTTGTACAAGCAAATCTTCTGCTTATTTTACAAATTCACTTTGGTTTATAAAGATTCAAACTGTATTTCGACAAGCAGTGGTCTGAGAAATACACACCAGCGCTTATTCACCCTGCTCGCACTTGCTGCTGTAACTTGTCTTGTGATGACTGGCAGGATCTTTTACCAATGGCCTTAAGTCTATTAATCATGCAAAATAAAAATACTTCAGCACAACTTCTTCTATCCTCACATACTTTTGATTGTAAAATGGAAAACTAGCAATGTGATTAATAGTCCTTATTAAATGGGAAGTCTTAATCTCTTATACTAGTTTCTCTGACACAAATGTACTGCAAATTACATCTGAAGTACACATTACAAAAAGGAACCTTCTTAATTAATTTTAATGGAATTATCTTGGGTATGCACAAAGATGCATGTACAAGGACATTCTTCTCAAAGTTGTTTAGAAATTCTACAAATTCAGGAAGACTTACACTATAGGGAATAATTAAATGATTTATAGTATATCCCTACAGAAAAATACCACACTGCTATTAAAATCAATGTGGTAAGCGTGCTTTCATATACATGGAGAGATGATCTACCATTATCACTAAACAAGGAAAAAGAAATTTTAAAATAATATCACAATATAATTGATTTTTATTTATCCCTTTTAATTATATATATCCACATCGCATGGAAATCTGTCTGAAAATACACCCACCAAAGAGTAAGAATGGTTATCTCTGGATGGTGAGATTATGGGCAAAATGTATTTTCTACTTCTTCTTTATAACATCACCAAACTGTGACCTACTAATACCCAGGATAGAAAAGGGAAACCTGAGGTATGAGCAAAAGACAAAGGGAAGTCACAAGTTAACTGACTCTCAGAAGCAGGGGGGTTTTGGGTTGGGACCTGAAAACGAGTGCTTCAAGCTAGCTGCCAAGTAATGCTGACGTTAATGGTCCAGGGGCCATGCTTTGAGTAGCACTGGCTCATGGTTCTCCTGACCTCAGCACTTGCCTCCCAAGTGGTCTCCAATAGTTAAGTGTGAGTGTGTGTGTGTGTGTGTGTGTGTGTCCCTTTTCCTCCACTAGGGTACAGGTCTGTCTCCTGACCCAAGCCTAGAGCCTTCCAAATAGCAAATACCAAATGCATGTTTGTTGCAGAAATTAACAGAGATTTCAGGTATAGTGGAAAACAAGCTGAGAAAGAACTGTGGCATTCACTACTTACATCTCAGGTGGTACCAGAACATGTTTTGACTTCTTCAACTCGCAGGTCTGTATCCCTAAGACAGGCCCTGGAATCTGCACTCACTAGCTCTCCAAGTTGTTCTTCTGCTCACTAAAGTTTGAGAAACTGCCCAGGAATTACAGGAAGAGGAACATTCTTCTGCTTGGTCAGGGAAGCCTTTCCACTAACCCAGTGAACAATCCCTAAAAAAGTAATGAGAATGTTTCCAAGGAACTTGACATAGTATCAGACTTTCCCTATTAACACTTTAATATGAATTAGTGCCTCCAATTAGTATCAAAAAAGAAAGGACGGCTTCAGGGTTGTAGGTTTGATTTTTTAAATTTTTTTAAAGGTCTGGAGGAGAGCTGGAATCTACCTAAGGACTAGGCATCTTTTCCAAGGCAGATAGGGAAAAAAACATCCCATTCTACCCAGAGTCCTATAGGCTTTCAGGCAGAACAACCCCAGAATAAAGCAATGTTCAAAAGAAGTAAAACTCCTACGACTCCCCAAGAGATTTTTTAAGCAAGCGCCAAGGTAGAAGCCAAGAGGGAGCTGGCCTGGGACCATCTGGCGAGTCTCCCCGTCCCTCATGCTACTGTTCCCAGCTGTACCCGCAACGGCCTCGCATGTCGGCATCCTATAAAAGGCGTTTGGCAAGGCCGCAACACTTCCTCCTCTCGCCCCAGTACGAGGCCCTTGAGTAAGCCGGAACTAATTCTTATGACAAGTTACAAACCGCAGGCAAAAATAATGAAAACACTGACACCACTCACACTACCGGAAGACTTCAGGGTGCTCCTGAGACAAAGCCCCACTTCTTCACCCAGCTCCTCTGAGGGTCCCCACTGTTGGGCACTGCAGCCTCCTAAACTCTGCAGAATGAGGCAAAAAGCAGAATTTCCACTATGGCATTGCTTCAAGGCCTTGGTAGATGGCTCTGCACGTCTGACCAGATTTTTATAGAATTTTTCTCTTTAAATCAAGGAAAAGCAGAGGGAAGAGGATTAAAGTCTGAGTTAAAAGAGCTAAATCCTATATCGTAGTTTAGCAAAACTAAATGACTTGGAGCAGGTTAGTTCATACTGCTGAGTCCCAGAGTACGTGTGTGTGCTCACATATGTACATACGTGAGTGTGTGCGTTTGTATATAAAGGATAAGCTGGTGCCTTCAAAACAAAGATCTGGACACACCTGTCATGGGGTGACACCAGTCCTCCACATAACTGCTTGCAGGTTGTTGATAGAGGATTCTTTGCTGCAAAAGGAGATGTTGAAGAATGTGGCTTTGACATAAGGAAGAGAAGGCAAAAGGTCCCTGCAGTATCTCTGGGAGCAACTGGTCATCAGCCTAAACATGAGTGGGAGTGATCAGCATAATCTGTACCTGGCTGCAGAATATGAGTTGTGGCTCCTAAGTCCAAGTGAGACACCCTCAGGGAACCCAGAAACAACAGGAAATCCCTAGAGAGCTCAGGGATCCCACAGGTGTGCGAATAATGGGCTGAGTGGCTTCAGAGTTGGGTCATTAGACTTTCTGTTTTTAAATTAATTTTATCAGTGTATTTTAGATATACATAGTGGTCACATTCATCATAGGGAATTTGTACCTGACATGATATATCTTGATTCTTCTCTATTTCCCCTATTCCTCCCCTCCCTTCAACTCCTTTTCCCCTCCTTATTTACAAAAGCTTTGTTTCCATTTTTTCCTTCTACTGGGTCATTAGACTTAATGACCTACTTGCTACTAGGCAAGTCCTAGCGAGGTGCAGAGGGCATAAGAACTCCCCTGCTAGCACAACAGGCCAGCATGAGACTCAAATTAAGTACTGGTCTGAAGGTAGGTAATCTGCAGACTACTAGAGGAACTCAGAAATGGAAAGAAGCTCCTTCCATCTCCTTTTATTTCTCAACATGAAGTCAGCAACCAAGAGATCTTTTGAGCTCAGATCCCTGGCAGGCTGAACCTCAGAGAATGTGGAATAACTATATCTAAAAGCATCTTTAGGAATATGTGGGATAGTTCTTTTACTTTCCAAAGAACACTCAAATTTTTTTCTAAGGGACTGGTATGATTCTCTACAAACTATAAATTCAGTCCATATATCTTTGATACTAGGTGTCTCTTGCTAGCTTTAGTCCTCTCTATCTACATACAAGATAGCATCATTTGATGCAAAACTATACCAATTTTTTTTTTGTCTTTTTGAGACACAGTTTCACTATGCAGTTCAGGCTAGCCTTGAACTCATTTGTAGCCCAGGCATTCCTCCTGCCTCAGCCTGCCAAGTGCTAGGATTACAGCTTCATGCCATCCAATCTTAATTTATTCAGAAATTTAAATTAAATCCATATTTCATGCAAACACTTGTGATCCTTGAGGACACTGATCATATTTGTCAGTGATCAGATATGTCATTGTGTCCCAAATAAAAATATAGTAACTTAAACCATTCAGTATTAGCTCCAGTAATTCTAGCTGCTATGATACATGCAAGAGACTTGAAACAACATGATTTTATTTTATGTGCCCTAAAAACTGAAATATGGCTGTTCCTAACCAGCAGGCTGTCTCTCATCATCATTTGGGAACAAAGATCATTCTCTTTTGTAGCAGGATCATTTCTCTAGGTTCTTGGAGTCTTTCCTGCTCCACCTTGTATTAGTCAGCTTTCTGTGCTATAACAAATACCTGAAATAATCAGCCTTTGGTTCACAGTTTTAGAGGTTTCCATCAAGACTGGTTGAAAGCATTTCTTTTCGGCCTATGGCAAGGTAGTGCATCACAACAAAAACATGTGTTGGAGCAAAACTACCTAGCTTATAATCAGAAAGTAAATGAGAAAACAAGGAAGATTCTGAATTCTACAAAACCTTTGGTGTACTCCTGAGTGACCTAAAGACCTCACATTTACCACCTCCCAGTAGTGCCTGCCTAGAGACCAACACATGTCTCCAAAATATGGATGGACCTTTGCAGAACAATAAACATCCAAGCTGCTGTAAATCTATAGATGAGAGAGAAAAGGAGGGAGGGAGAGATAGATAGGGAGAGGGAGAGATAGAGACAGGGAGAGGGAGGGAGGGAGACTTGAGAGAGACTTGCTTCTGCTTCTTAAACTCTTTGGCCCCAAAGTGACCCATCTCATTTCAAAAAACTAGATCCACTGGTAAGATCCAGTCTCATGGTACTACTTACAGGCAAAGGGGTTGGGAAATGTCATCCTTAGTAGGAAATCTGTTCCCCACCATAACTCTATACTACAGAAAAGAGAGTATGAATTTCTAGTAGTATGAGCCACCTCTGCCACATGTTCTTATGGGCCCTAATATTTACCATAAAAGCACACCTTCTAGAGACTCTTATTAGATAAGATGAAAGGTATAAAGGAGAGGGAGTGTAAGTGAGGGTAATGGGGGGATGGACATGATCAAAACACATTATATGCATGAATGAAAATATCACATTGAAATGAAATATTTTGTAAAATTGATATGTACTAATAAAACATTCTTAAAAAGTCACACCTTGTCACTGATAGCATGACCATATGTCTGATCCGCCTAGGAAAATTCCCATTTTTGCCTGTTTTGTGGTATAGCTGTTAATAATAATCCTTTTTGCCCTACAAATTTGGAGGCTAAATTAATCTACTTAAATACCATCTTATATGCAAAATATGTATCCACCAAAAAGTTTTTCAAAGCCTAAATATTTCATTCTGGGCAACTGAGAACCAATCAAAAAGTAAACACCTTTAACATTAAGAAAATGTCAAGAGTGGCACATTCCATTTTACCTGTCATCAACTTTCCTGTGCAGTCAGTAAAATATGTTCTTTGAACTTTGAACATCACTTCAGAGAAACATGGCCTTCTAGAACATACTTCCTCAGCTGCAGCAAATCAGTGCCCTTATCATGAAAAAGCCAGGACTGAGACTGAAAAGCACAAGTCTTACATTCTAGCCATCACTGAATCTTTGCTTTCCAGGAAAGGACTTCTATCTTTAATAGGGTCAATTTTCCTTTCCCAGTACAAACCAAACCAAACACTTATAATCAAACACCTCTCATTATAGCATGGAAAACATGAATAATTAGATATAAAGTCAAGAAACACCTTCCTAAGAATAAATTGTAACCCAACTTTAAACACGCCAGCCTCTAATTCTGAAATTATAATTACACAGAGACCTGTATGAGATTTACTTTGGCTAATGGTTCTCTTCCACAGTTCTTCATAAAACAATAAATAAAGGTGCAAAGAGAATATTGAAAGGAATTGAAGTCCAAGAGTTTTCAATAACTCCAGAGAATTTCACAAGATAGATATAGACACAGATTCAGATACAAATACATACACATATAGACACCAACTACAAGAAAGCTAAGTGAAAGAGATAGCTTAAAATTTTTGCTAGTCTACACTTTCATTAATTTAGTTTGAGTAACTTGAAATCACACAAGAACATCCTTAAAAAATTGTCTGCAACTCAATTTCAACAATTCAGACCTGGAAGACAACTAGCCAGCCTTCCTGATAAGTGGCGCGAGCAGCACAGACTCCTGAAACAGAAAGATCTGCACCTCCTGAGAACCCACCATATTGGGTCAGGAAGGATCCAACCAGAAGACTACTAGCCAGCCTTCATGGTGAGTAGCACAAGCTGTGCAGACTCCAGGAAGAGAAAGATCTGCATCTCCCAAGAACCTGCCATGTTGGGTCAGGGAGGATCCAACCAGAAGACAACTAGCCAGCCTTTCTGATGAATGAACCAAGTGGTGTGGACTCCAGGAAGAGAAAGATCTGCGCCTCCTGTGCACCTACTGGTACACCAGCTGAGAATCAAGAACCCCCACCCCACCACCTGTAAGCAACCTGCTGGTTTGGAGGACCAGTTAAGTTGATAGCAACTAAGGTACATGAAGCAACTAAATGCTTGTATTGTTTGGTTGATTTTGCAGGCCTGGGTCCAGCAGTCTGAGCATCTCTTGGGAAGATGACAGTATGCAATGTAGCAAATATCAGGGATTCCTTTCTGTCTCATCTTTCAGGCCCAATATTGTTCTCACTGCTTTGCTTTATTCTGATTTTTTTTTTTGCTTTATTTCTTATTCTGTTTTTATTGGTTTTATCCTGTTCTGTTTTTGGTTTGATTTTACTATACCCGATGGAATGGTCAACTATTGTGAAGATAACAAGGGAATACTATAGTAGCTATTGTTTCCCTAGTATCTTGCTTTGAAGTCCTGTACCAGTCCTACTGCTTTGTTTTGATTGACTTTGTTCTGTTATGTTTTGTTGGATTTTACTATCTTTAGAATAAAACTTTAAAAAATTCAGACTTATTTTTCCTTTTCAATTAGTCTAGATAAAAGAGGTATTGTCAACTATAGACGATTACAACATCTTCCCTGATGGATATTTGTGAAAATACTAGGAGTAATAAGAACATTTGATTAAAAGCTTAAGCACTATGTGCATGAAAAGTCATTAAATGAATAAACTTCTATGAATTTAATTGATTTTCTAGAAAATGAAAACAAAATTGAATTCAAGAATTAAACTATCTTAAAAATCACATTAGGTTAGTAAAAACAAAATATTTTTTCACTAGAGCCATAAAAATTAAATTAGCTAAAGGAAAAACATGTTTTTGCATTCCAAACTGTTCTACTTCTTAAAACAATGGGTACAAACAAAGGAATCAAAATTCTAAAAAAGATGGCACATATTTTTTCAGGATGATTCTTTGTGAAGTGAAAGAAAAGTCAGCTTTTACTCTAAGTCATTAACTTGGAAGAGAGGAATCATTCTCTGTGGCTACTCACAGCAGAGCAGAAAGAGCGGGTGGTAACCAGGGAGATGCAGCCCACCTGAATGGGTGCTGGCTCCTTCTGTCCTTTTATCCCTCCTCAGTATCACCTATCTTCCCTTGGGCTTGAGTTGTTTCTGTGCATTCCTATTTCTCGTATGGGTTGACACAATAAGCTGTTTAGAGCCCAACAGCCTTGGTCTGTGGAATGAGTCATGTCATGCTATGGAACCTGCAAAAAATATTTATTGTACCCAGATACTTGTTTTGTTAGCCATGTAAGTACACTACCTGCTGTAACAAACAGCTTCAGATTTCAGAAACCTGACAATTTTAAAAGTCCAGGTCCCTCTTTTCCAACTTTGTGCCCTAAGACACTATCACCAAGTTGTATGGGCAGCAGGGAAAGAGTTCCCAGGGCTGATGGGCAGGTCTAGAAATGATCCCTGTCACTGCTCACATACTCGGGCAGAACTCAGTGATGTGATTCACCTAGATGCAGGTAGAGCTGGGAAATGTAACTTTGCTTTGTGCCCAAGAAGGAGAAGAAAAATGTATGTTGGTAAAGTCTGCCATTTCTATCACTCTGGATCTGCACATCGATTCAACAACTTTCTCTTCTATCTTGCACATCAGACCTTCTGACAAGGACCAGAGAAAACGGTGAACAACACATTGCCCTTGTGTAATCATAGGGCAGCAGGAAAGAAAAACGGACAAATTAATAATTATGATGCAGCATGATAAGTGTTACAGCAGAAGTATTTGCTGAGTGCAGAAGAAACCTGGAAAAAACAAGGCAGATTTATAGGTCCCGAGGATGGAAACCATGAGTCTATCTCACTAAGTTACCCAGGCTGGACTCGAACTTACAATCCTTCTGCCTCAGACTCCTAGGTAGCTGAAATTACAGGCACCACCAATCCTGGCCTGAATTGAGTCTTGAAGGAGGACGAGTGTAGCTGTTTTTAAATTACCTTCTACTCACCAGGCACTGTTTTAAGTGTCGTGTATTAACTCACTTAATCATCACAACAGTTCTTACAGAAAGTCATTATTACCATATCTACAATGAAAAATAGCTAGGCACAGAGGGACAAAATCATTTTCTCAGGTCACAATGTTTCCCAGTGCTAGAGGCAAGATTTGCGCCCAAGCAGCCAGTCTCCTGAAAGTAGTCTTCACCACCACACTGTACTAAAAGGCACAGCAGTTCACCAGGGAGGAGGGCATGGCCTCTCTCCACTTCGTGGGACTCATGTCAGAATACCTACAAAATTGGTGGCAAGAAGAACTTGGGGGCAGGAGAACTACACCCTGGTGAAATGTCACTACATCCTTGCTACCTGTTCCACGCCACTCTGGGGCTCATATAGTGAGGCCTGGACTCAAACCTGCCACTGTAAGGGTGGAAGGACATCAGACATTAGGGAGATGGTCCAGACTGGAACCAAGATCCTCACCATCAATAGTAGACAGTTCCAGTGGTGCAGGCCAGTAGCCAGGATGTATCAGAAGAAGATGGTATACTTTATAAAATATATTAAGGTCTTGTCGGGTTCAACATGTATCAAGCCAAGTCAAAGCAGATTCCAAACCAGAAACTAAAAGTAGAAGACTCTGTCCATTTTCCTGTGTGCAAGCAATCCCGGAACTGCACAGGTTGTCATTATTCTACAGAAAAAGATAGTGGCCTATGCTTGATTCTTTTGGAATATGACACCCTCTGCTGAATACCTAAAATATCAGAGTCTGATCATCTCCAGGATTTCACTCTGACTACATGTACTAGCTTCCTATGTGGAGTGAAGGCTTCTAGAACTCCTTGTACCTCCTCCTTCTTGGTCATTCAGCTACTCTCCAGTTCCCTTGCAGTGAAGGTGGCCATGTGACCTGTCATACCCAATGAAATGTGTGCAGAAATGATTTGTATTTCTTCTGGGCCATAGCATAAAGAGCTGAGCTCTAGTCCTTTGCCTTGGCAGCCCTGGAAACCACCTGTTGGGATGGCACAGTAACAAGACAAAGTGTTGCCGGAGAGTCAACTTACTCACATAGGACCTCATGCAAGCAAGAAGTAAACTTTTTCTGCCTTTATCTCCTGAGACTTCTGGATTTATTTATTAATGCAGCATAACCTAGCAAGAGTGCATAATGCATTGTATTTCTTTACCTATCACTGGTTTGGATTTTACTTTTGTTTCAATCCTGGAACTCATTTCATTATTCAGCTAATATTAAATCTCTCAAATTTAATTTAGTAATGTGCACACATGGTTACTAAGTTGTTTATTAAGGTTCAAATGAAGCTATAAACCAAACTCCTTGACCACCATTCAGAATGTCATCGTCTAAATTTGTGACATAGTAACCACAGAGCCTGAGCTATTTCCTAACACATCCTCCTGCTCTAAGTGGAAATCTAACAGGATGAACTCCTCAGTAATGAGGCTTGACAACCTTGCCATCACTGAGAGAAGAAGCAGGCAGGCCAGGAGAAAGGCTGCTAACTTTCTCACCGAAGTGTTGATTAGATTGTGTCCAACTGGTATGCTCAGAGTGAGAGTCTTATCAGTCATCATCTGAACACTTCGTGAATTCTTCCTGGCCCTCTCTGTCCAACCACGCATGCACACACACACACACACACACACACACACACACGTACACACTTACAGAGGATATGACCAAACTGCAATATGCAACATTTCTAAAAGAGGATAGGTCAAGCTCAGGTATACCTCCACATTATGAGAAAGCTACATTCAGGAAAGACTAGGTGCAAATTGAATCAGAATTAGAGTGTTACTTGATGAATTCCAGTTTGTTTAGTGTTTTCTAAAAGGGAGATGCACATACATCTAGAATTCAGCTTCACCACCTCGATTACCACGACTTTCAGAAAAAACATGGGGGCAAAGAAAAGAAAAATGTCTTAATCTGTGGTAACCAGTTGTGCAGATGGACACCAACCACATGCAGACAGAAAAATATGCTCCTTCTCCTCATTTTTACTTTGAGAAATACATACCGAATTGTGCTTAAAAACTTAGAGAGAGCATAGCTCAAAACAAATAAAGTTCAGGAATTGTATGATTGCCTAAAAAGCCGTGGAGTTACTTACCTAAACGTTTTAAGGGATGACTTTACTTAAAGTGATAGTAATCCTTATTTGACTAGTAATATTTCATTTTTCAGTGTATAAGCAAACTGCTGAAACAAATAATTTGTAATACCAAGATTCATTGCCTTGAATTTCACCACCACCTTCATTTCACTTGTCCTATTTCCTCTCATTTCTTCTCCCCACCAATACCCAGAACTTTCTTTTTTAAATTTTTTTATTTTAAAGAGAATAAAACAAAACAGAACAGAACAAAGCAAATCAGAATCAAATAATGCAAGCAACATAGAACTTCAAAACAAGACAACAGGAAATCAACAGTGGCTACCATAATGGCTCTTGTTTTCTTTGAAATAGTTGTCCATACCTTCACACATATAATATCAAACATAGCAAAATAGTATAAAACCAGCTGGGCATGGTGGCACACGCCTTTAATCCCAGCACTCGGGAGGCTGAGGTAGGAGGAGCGTTGTGAGTTCGAGGCTGGCTTGGGCTACAATGCGAGAGCAAGGCCGGCCTGAGCTACATAGTGTGACCCTGCCTCAAAAACCAGGGCTGGGAGTTTGGCTCAGTGGCTTAAGTGCCTGCCCTGGCAGGTGCGAGGTTGTGAGTTCAATCCCCAGTGCCACAAAAAAAAAAAAAAAAAAAAAAGTATAAAACCAATGAAAAGAATGGAAGCATTACAGGACTTCAAAATCAGATAACAGGAAATGAACAATGGTTACTAGAATGTCTCATTTTCTTCAAAACAGTTGTCCATACTATCACATATACAAAATCAAACACAGCAGAAAAAAACGAATCAAAACAAAAGAATAAAAGCATTATAGAACTTCAAAACAAGATGATAGAAAATCAGCAATGGCTACCATAATAGCTTTCCATACCATCTCACATAATAAGATCAAACAAAACAAAACAGAATAAAACCAATTAAACAAACAAATGAAAGCATTATAGGACTTCAAAACAAGATAATAGGAAACCAACCATGATTACCATAATACATTCCATTATGTTTTAAATAGCTGCCCATACCATCAGACACAGTAAAATCTAACAAAACAAAATAGAACAAAACCAAACCTAACAAAATTGTGAAAATAATGTAAGAGTTCAAGACAAGACAGTAAGAAATTAACAGTGGTTACCACCTTTCCCTCCTAGATGTTTCCTCCCCTATCAGTTTTGTAATATCTATTATGCTTTTTGCATCCCACTAACTCCTTCTGTTTTTTATGCTAGGGTTCACCTGCATGAGCTCAAACTATTTTGCCCATGAACACAATCTCCAGTTGAGTCCATTTACCTACAAGATCCTTGAGATTATTCTACTTCATAGCTGGGTAGCTTTCCATTGTATGAAAATACCTTATCTTTCTTATTGGTTCAGTGGTTGATGGACAAGTTAACCCCGCTGTTTTTCTGATCTTCTGTCACATGGAACAATTGTTTTTTCTCTTTTGATTTTCAAGTCTGTGAATTTTTTTTTGAGTTACATGTGTTTCTTGTATACAGTATATTGATGGATCTTGTTTCTTGATCCACTCTCCCTGTGATTCTTTTTATTGCTAACGAGGCCATCTACATTAATGGTTACAACCAGCATACGCTGGTTTGTCTCTACCGTGCTATCCTCCTGCTGTTGAACCTCCACTTTTCCCCTTCACTCAGTTGCCTGTCCTGTTCGGCGATCCTCTGCTACTGCTGTTCCTGGAACCATGGTCATCTTTATCTCTCTCTAGAATATCCTTTAGCACTCTCTGTAGGGTTAGTTTGGTGGTCATGAATTTCTTCAGTTGTTCTTTATCATGGAAGCATCTTATTTTTCCATCAATTTTGAAAGATAGTTTTGCAGGGTACATCAGTCTGGGTTGGAAGTTGTTTTCTTTCAGAATTCGAAACACCTCACTCCAAACTGTTCTTGACTTGATGGTTTGTGTTGACAAGTCTGCTATGATTCTGACTGGTCTTCCTTTATAGATGATCAGTTCAGTCTCTTTTCTCTAACAGCTTTTAGTATTCTGTTCTTGTGCTGAATTTCTTGGGTCTTGATTATTATATACCTGAGTGTAGATTTACTTGGTTTTGGCTAGTTGGAGTTCTATATTCCTCATTTATCTGTATGCCAGATCCTTTTCCCATGTTTGGGAAGTTTTCTGCTATTACTTCTGTAAATAGCCTTTTTATTTCATTTGTGTTGACCCCTGCTTCTTTACTGATACCTATCACTCTTAAATTATGTTTCTTTGCATCATTTTGCAGTCGTTGAATTATTTCCTGGTTCCTTGTTATTCTTAAGAGATCTTTCCTTTCACAATTTTTAGTTGCAATACTGTCTTCAAGGTCTGAAAGTCTATCTTCAGTCTCTTTCAAGTGGGTTTTCCAACTTTCAATTGACTTTTTAACTACCTGGATATTTCTTTGAATCTATTTCACACATTGTAATTCCTTTCTATATTGTTCATTCAAGGTTTCCACCATTTTCCTATGCTCCTCTTTTTTATCTGTGTTCTTTAGATATGCTGAGCAATTCTTTCATTATGTTTGTGATTTCTTCTTTTCCCTGAGACATTATTTCTGATTTGATTACTTTTACACACTCATCAAGTTGTTTCTTTACTTCAGTTGCTATCCTCTTGGAGATTTCAGGTGTGTGACTTCCATTTTCTTCCATGCCTTTATTTCCCAGACTTGTTCTGTGTGGGCTGGAGGTTTGAGAATGCCTTTTGCTCCTTTGTCTTGACATTCTCCTGGGTTCCTCCCAACAAGCTGGTTATGGGGCCCCAGGCACGTCCCATGTTAGCAGCCCTTCTGCGGTGTAGGGGAATGGGACAGGCACCTGTGTTCCTCTGACCCAGGTTTACAGGGAGGTAGCAGTGAGTGGGGTGGTGTTCTCCAGACCTGTGCAGTGACTTCCCTGATGGCCAGGAGTGCACGGTGGTGGGGCTGCTTCTCTCAGCCTGCGTGTCTACACTAGGACTTACACAATGGTGGCAGGCACACAGGAGTGTGATTGTCTGATTCTCCTGGTAGGTGATGGCTGCCTGAAGGAAGCAAAGGCCTACAATGGTGGCCTACACATGCAGGGGCTTACCTGGCTCCATGTCCCTCCTCCTGCTGGCTGCCCACAGAAAGCAAACATTTTGGTGGCAGTGAGCAGCAGGTGGAGGCGGATCTGCCAGTTCTCTCTGCCTCCACTGGCTGCCCACATGAAGCAAGCTTTTTAGTGGTGGCAGCCAGGAAGCAGAGATGGATCTGCTGTGTTGTCTCAGAACTCTTTTTAAGACATTGATAATGTATCTAGGTACAGATTGCCATATGATTATTTTTGTATTATGTGTCTTTTACATACATAGAAGAAAGATTTTTTATATTTGCTTTCACATAGTAAATAATAAGCATCACATGTAATCCCTAATATTTATAATTACCTAGATCTAGAAATATATGCACACGTACTAGCTTAAGTGCTTGTTCTAAGCCTATTTTATATTGTGGTATTCCTTTCTGGTGACTCACTATATAACCTATCATCCGTGGTCACCTAAAATTTACCTTCAATAGGGACATATGACTAAAATTTTTCCCAAGAGAATCAGTTATTATAGAAATTTTTAAAACCTTGCCTACATAAGAATATGTTGCTTTCTCCACATGAAAGGCAAGTTGGCTGGGTATAAAATTCTTGAATCAACCTTTTATGAACAAAACTCTATAGATAATACTTCCATTTATGATCAGAATTGTACACTTACAAGTACTCTTATCTTTCTTCTTTTGGCATTTTGGCATCATCTTTGCAGAATAAATGTTGTTGTAAAAAGAAAAAATAAAAACACCAACTCAACTATAAATCACAAATTACTGATATAAATGAATAATACTACACAAGTAATTTATACTTACCACAAACATAATCTTGAGATTCAGTATTATGTTCTCTAAGAGAAAAAAATAGCAGTGTCTTTGAAACAATGAAACAAAAATATCAGAAATCTTCAAATTGATCTGTGATCATTCACATGGCACCATACTGAAATCTAATGGTTGCAGGCTTTTGTAATGAGTAACTGAGTTCTAGTCTCCTCCAGGCTATACAAACATTTCTTTAATGAAACTGAAAAAAAAGATATATCAAAACTGGTATGCTTTTGAAGAGGACAGACTGAGGATGATAGCACAGTTATTAAAAACATACTATATTCAAGCAACCTAGGCTTGAGTCTGACCATGTTACTATGATTGACTTTTACTTACGGTATTCCAAACACCAAATATGTAGATTTTTTTCACACAAACAATTCTCCAACTCTCTAGATAATGACCAGGTACCCTACAATTCAAATCAATTTTGACAGTATCCACAGGGAGTTAGCATCAGATTTCACAAGTAAAAGTCTCAGTTCCACTAGGCAGTCCCCATTTTGGACACAAATCACAAGTTCCAAGTGTCTCATACTTCTGACCAACCAGCTGTAAGTTAGAATTCCCATGACTCACCATCAGATTTATTTAATTTGTTAGAATGGCTCATAAAACTAAAGAAAACACCTTATTTACTATTACTGGTCTATTATAAAAGCTATAAGCTGGAGGAGTCAGATGGAAGAGTTGCATAAAGCAGTGTATGTGAGAGGGACCCAAAGCTTCTCTGCTCTCTGTAGGTATGATTCTCTCCTAGCTTCTCCATGGATTCTCCAGCCTGGAAGCTCTCCAAATCCTGAAATTTAGAGTTCATGAAGTTCCCATTACATACGCCTGATTGATGAAATCATTGGCTATTGGTAACTAACTCAATCTCCAGATGTCTCCCTTTCTGCAGGAAAGAGGATAGGGTTGAAATTTCCAACTCTGTAATCAAATGGTTGGTCCCTCTGGCAACCATGCCCATCTTGAGACAATCTAAGGACACACCATAAACTCAGATCTGGTGGGAAGATGATTATTACAAATACTCCTCTCACCCCTATCAATGAGGAAGCATTTGAAGAACCAGGGAAAAGATCAACTGCATACTTCCTATTATATCACAATATCACACACCTTCTAATTATCAGTGACCCTATGTGCCACTATTTTCTCATCTGCAAAATAAAGACAAAAATAGTATCTCCCTTGTGGGATCTTTGGCGGGGGGGGCTACCAGAAATCAAACTCAGAACCTTGCATTTGCTACTGAGTTACATTCCCAACCTGCTTGTGGGATTTGTATAAGACAATGAAACAAACTAGAGCACAGCACCTGGCCTATGGGAGGTGCAAACAAAGTGTTTGCAATGAGCAAATGGACCCGACAAAATAGAGTTTTGACCTCCATTATTTGACATGTGCCACCAGAAGATCTATGATAGGTCATATGGCAGTGGGTCTTATTCTCATCCTAAGCCAGAGAAAGAAGGTGTAGGGTTTAGCTCAAGTCATAGTGTAACAAAATGCAACGGATTCACCTCTTGGTGAGCAAAAGACCCATAAGCACAACCAGGAAATAAAACAGTGGAGAGAAGTTTCTTATTTGCACCAAGAGAGGAGAGCACTGGAAATAATTCTCAAAGCAGTGTTCTTTCCAAGCAAAGAAAGCAAGGAGCTTCAACTGGGGAAACATACACAATTACGCAGGAGAGACTCATCATCACATGTACAAGAGGGAACATTCCCAAGCTGCTCAGTTCCAGGTCATATAGCATATGTTCAAAAACAAAAAAGTGGCAGACACAGATGCCTCTGGATGGATAATTTAGCAATATAATAAACAAAGTTTATCCAAGTGACCTAAAAATTATGCCACATCTTTGAAAGAATAAACAAAACTAATAAACCCCCTAACCAATCTTATCAAGAAAAGGAAAGAAAAAATTCAAATTCATGCAATGAGGAATGAAAAGGGTGAAATCAGTACAGATCCTGTGGAAAGTCAGAAGATCATCAATATCTACTTTGAAAATCTTTACTCACATAGGCTAGAAAATACAGAAGAAATGGACAGATTTCTAGAAGCCTATGAATTACCAAAGCTGAATCAAGAAGATATAAAAATTTTTAATAACCCAATATCAGTTAATTGAAATCAAAAATGTAATTAAAAACTTACCAACAAAGAAAAGCCCAGATCCTGATGGATTCACAGCTGAATTCTACAAGAAATGTATAGAATATTTAACACAAATACTCCTCAAACTCTTTAATGAAATTGAAATGGAAGCAATTCTCCCTAACTCATTCCTGGAGGCAAGTGTTATTCTGACACCAAAACCAGAGGAAGATTCAACCAACAAAGAGAACTACAGGCCAATTTCCCTAATGAACACAGATGAAAAATCCTCAATAAAATACTAGCAAACAGAATGCTGCAAATCATCAAGATTATGTACCATCACCAAGTGGTATTCAGGAATGCAAGGATGGTTCAACATACACAAACATATAAATGTAATATTCCACATTGACAGAGCCAAAGACAAAAATCACATGATCATCTCAACAGATGCAGAAAAAGCTTTTGATAAAGTCCAATTCTTATTCATGATAAAAACCCTCCAGAAAATCAGAATACATGGTCTTTAGCTCAATCTGGTAAAAGCCATCTATGACAAACCAACAGTCAACATAATACTAAATGGACAGAAACTGAAAGCTTTCACTCTAAAATCAGGAACAAGGCAAGGTTGTCCACTATCACTGCTCCTACTCAATATAGTTCTGGAAACATTAGCCAGAGCAATTGGACAAGAGAGAGAAATAAAAGAATAAGGATAGGAAAGGAAGAAGTTAAATTATCATTATTCGCAGATGACATGATACTCTACATAGAAGACCCCAAAAACTCCACCAAAAGACTACCAGATTTAATAAGCAAATTCAGCAGCATAGCTGGATGCAAAGTCAACACTCAAAAACCAATAGTATTCCTATACCCAAACAACAAACTCACTGAGAAAGAAATTAGGGAAACAACCTTTCACAATAACTTTCAAGAAACTGAAGTACTTAGGAATCAATCTAACAAAGGATGTAAAAGATCTATATGTTGAAAATTACAGTACTATGAAAAAGGAGATCAAACAAGATATCAGAAAATGGAAAGATATCCCTTGCTTACGGATAAGAAGAACAAGCATTGTGAAAATGGCCAAACTTCCAAAGCTGTTATACAGATATAATGCAATTCCAATCAAAATACCATTAGCATACCTCACAGATTTAGAGAAAACATTGCTAAAATTCATTTGGAAATAGAAGAGACCTAGAATACCAAAGGCAATACTGGGCAACAAAGGCAAGTTAGGAAGCATCACAATTCCAGACTTGAAATCATACTACAAAGCTACTGTAATAAAATCAGCATGGTACTGAAAAAAAAAAAAGACCTGAGGATCAATGGAATAGATTAGAAGATGTAGACACAATGATGAAGACACTCAGCCACCTTATCTTTGACAAAGAGACCAAACATTCACTGGAAGAAAGATAACCTCTTTAATAAATGATGCTGGAAAAATTGGCTTTCTACATGCCAAAGACTAAAACTAGACACATGTCTATCACTAAACTAAAGTCAAAATGGGTTAAAACACTAAAACTACTGGAAGAAAAGGTAGGTAGAAATCTTAAAGACATAGGGATAAGCAGAGAGTTCATGAACAAAACCCGAACTGCACCCAAGGCCATGCACCAGCAGCCCAAAGAGATTTGGCAAGTCCAGCTTAGGCCTAGAGAAGAAGCCATGCCCCAAGGCTACACACCAGTGGCCCAGAGAGATCCAGTGAGCCCAGTGTGGCCCAGAGAAGAAGCCACAACCTGAAGCCCTGCCGCCATCAGGGTAGCATCAGGAACCACCATCCCATGCCTTTCCACCATTCCAGGAGCCACAGATCAGTGAAAACCAGGTGCCTAGTCCAATCCACTACACCAAGGAACTGGCAGCCAATGCAGGAAGTACCCAGGACACAGCAATGGGCTGATTCAGAGGAACACAGGCAAACATCAAGACAAAGGATCAAAATGCAATCTTAGACCTCCAGCCCACACAGAACAAGTTCAGGAGACACAGACTTGGGAGAAATGAGAAGTCACACACCTGACATTTATGAAAAGATAACAATTTAAGTAAAGAAGCAACTTACTTCTTGTATTGTTTGGTTAATTTTACACACCTATGTCTGATGGTCTGGACAGCTATTTTGAATATGACAAATGGTATTATGGTAGCCTGTGTTAATTTCCTATTATCTTGTTTTGAAGTTCTATATTGTTTTCATTCTTTTGTTTGGTTTTATTCTGTTTTGTTTTGTTTGATTTTATTATATCTGATAGTATGGGCAGCTATTTTGAAGATAATAAGATATATTATGGCAGCCATTGTTGATTTTCTATTATCTTGTTTTGAAGTCCTATATAGCTTTCACTGTTTTGTTTTGATTGGCTTTATTCTGTTTTATTTTGTTTGATTTTATTCTCTTCAAAATAAAATTTTAAAATAACCAAACTGCACAGGAAGCACTTCAAAGAATTGACAACTGAGATTTCATCTTATTAAAAAGTTTTGCATATCAAGAGAAATCACCAACAGAGTGAAAAGACAACCCACATAATGGGAAAAAAATTTTAGCCAACTGTTCCTCAGATAAAGGACTTCTCTCTATAACATATAAAGAATTGAAAAACATCAGGCTCTCCAAATTCCAATCCAAAAATGGGCTTCTGAGATGAATATAAATTTCTCAGATGAAGAAATACAAATGGCAAATAAACATATGAAAAACTGTTTAACATCACTGGTCATTTGAGAAACGCAAATTAAAACAACAGTGAAATTGCATCTCACTCCAGAAAGAGTGACTGTCATCAAGAAATCGACCAATAACAAATGCTGGAGGGGCTGTGGGGAAAAAGGAACATTTCTCCACTGTTGGTGGGAGTGCAAACTGGTACAACCACTACGGAAATCAACGTGGAGATTCCTTAAAAAACTAGGATTGGAGGTTCCATTCAATCCAGCTATTTCCTTTCTGGGAATTTTCCCAGAAGAATTGAAAACATCATACCACAGTGATATATGTGCACCCACGTTCATAGCAGCACAATTTATACCAGATAAATCTTGGAAACAACCCAAATGTCCATCAACCATGGAATGGATAAAAAAGATGTGGTATTTTTATACAATGGAGTATTACTCAGCTATAAAGAAGGATAAATTTGAGACTTTCATAGGTAAATGGATGCAACTTGAGACTATACTCTTAAGTGAAATAAATCAGATTTACACGTGTAAATATTGTATTATCTCCCTAGTGTAAAAAACTGAAAGAGTAAATAAGATCCAAAATGTGCAACAGATACTGTGAAAAGGAAAGGGAAAAAGAACTGCCCAAAAGGAAAGAACAACTGGGATAGGAGAAAAAAGAAAAGAAAGAAAAGATTGTATCATACATATATATACACACATATATATATTTGATAGACAACTATGCTGCTCATCTCTGTTAATTCATTGAAAAGAACAGTTTGTGTTTTCATTGTTCAATTGTGTGATCATTTTTTATGCCTATATCTTGTAATCTGAGCAACTATTTTGAAGATAACAGTATGTGATCTATTAGCCATTGTTCACCTCCTATTATGTTGCTTTGAAATTCTGTATCATCATCTTTCTTCTTTTTTTGTTTTAAAATTTTTTAAAACAAAAGATGAATTACTCGGAGTGACTCCCCAGTGTTGTCTGGTTCCTTATAAGAGCTTTATCCAAAACAAAACAAAAAATTTTGAAGGTACTTTAGCAGAAATTTAAAGGAACAGCAGCTTTTCCTCCATAATTATAGGTGCTTGCCCCTAAAGTACCTACCATAAGACTAACTGTTGGCACAACTAGAATCATTCCTTCTGCTCTCCTGTGCAATTCCCTACACTAACCTCTCAGGCCACACTACCACTGAGCCTGATAATTCAAAAAACACCCAAGTGGGGATCTTGTATCATTTAAACCATCCATACTTTTCAGGCAAATAGGGAAATAGTCCTTAAAACATCCGCATACAAAATGAAGGAATTTATTTCAGTTTACTTGGGTTTTCACCATTGGTTGTTTTCTGAGAAAGGGCTAATTTTTGCTGGTTCCTCTACCTAGGACTCATAGATTTTTCAGTTTCCTTTCTCTGAAGAAGAAAATGGTCCAAACTCATACTGGGAATCCCACATAAAGTTGCAGCATTGCTATTTAAAACAAAAAGAAGAAAATCAAGAAGCGATTTTTAATTTTTTGTATCACCTTGTTGGAAAGCCAGAGTCTCCTGGCTTTTAGCCTCACAATTAATTTATTTGCACAGTTAATTTAGATGAAAAGGAGCATTTTACTCTCACATCCATTGACCCCATAGTCAAAAAATCCATAGGGCTCAACATCTTGGCATATAACCACAAGAGTAGCAAAAACCCTCTAGAGAAGTCTTATGAGAGCTTTGTCACAAAAGCGCCTCCAGACCAGCCTGCTCATGTGCCTTAACCTCTCTGAGCAATGTGCCCTCCTTTGCAAAATAGAGATGGAATAATACCTACATCATACGGTTGTTGTGATGATTAAATAAGAATTATATCTAACGCCCTTACTACAGTGTTTTACATGTTTAAAATGGTCTCCATTATCACAGCTAGGTGAGAATAAAGACCCCCATGCTGGAGGAGGGATCTGCATAGATGTTGCCACAACAAGCAATGTAGAAAGTAGTTGTGGCAACCTTAATGGTTCACACCAGTTTCCTGAAGAACTTTCCATGTCGATACATAATAGACTACTTGTAGGTAACCAGACCAGCTTTTGTTTCATTATTTTTTCATTGTTTTTGTAAAATTCCTAAAACTTCGTCATGATGGCCCTGAATCGTGCCACTATGAGGAAGCACGTCCCTGAAGGTCTGGTGTGTAGTCGATGTCTGGCTTTTATTAGTCCAAGTCCTGATCCTCCGAGGGAGGAAGAGCAGGATTGACTGGCAGGTTCATGTGCTAAGGTATGGCTGGCCATGAGCACCAGCTCTCCAGGGCCTGACTGACTCCTCTTCTGGGAAAGTTCCCCAGAGGCACAACCATAAAGCAGGCAGTTAGCTGGATCTCTCCTCCTTATGACTTTAGGGAGAGAATGAAGCAGAGACAGGTTCTCTTTGTTCTTCCATCTGGCTGCCCCTCCTGCTCTCCAAAGTTGGGTTTATTCTCAGCAAGGCCTCAATGACTGCAGGGATTGGGAAGGTGTTATCTGAGAGGTAGCTCACAGCCAGGTTAACAGATTCACACTTCAACCCCTGTTTCCCAGTGGCCATGGCAATGTGGAGAGCAAACTGCTCATCTCACTCTTTTCCCTTTCCTGCATCTTTGCCCTTTGTCTCCCCTGACATCCAACCCCAGCTCCCTGCAAACTTTTTCTTCTCTCTCCTTTTTGAAAGTATCTCAGGTTTTTTATTAGTATATGTTTGGTATATGTAATCTTCTCTCTCATTCTAAGTAGATCCTAGAAACATCAAAATGAAAGAGGGCCAAAAATGTAGAAGCATGCCAATCACACATTCATAGGTACTTCATATATGATAATTTTGTAAAATAATATTTTAGATAGGGTCTTCTCAGAAATGAGATGCATGCATGGTGAAGAATCTAATTCAAACACCCAGAACAAATATATGACATTGAAATTTCATACCATTACTTCAGAGAACAAGAGAGAAAGGAACTAAGTCATACATTCCTGAGTCTGGTTTTTGTCAGATCTTACAACCTGAAGGCCAACACAGGGTGGACTCTCATCACATCTGACTGGTGACACACCACTCTCTCCTTCTGCATCCTCTGTGTATTGCCAGAGGGGATCATCACGGGCTTCCCTGCAGGACTCTGGTGTAGCCAATGCATCCAGCATAAACAGAAAATCTTTTCTACAAACTTTACACTACTGAGCCACAGAACAAAGGCAGGAAGCTCCGTCCTTTAATTGCATTCACGGGGGCAAAAATTCTTCCCACTCCTTATTCATGTCTCATTTCTCACCAAAGGAGCATTTACAAGATGAAAGATTTATATTCTGTGAAACATTTCACTTGTCATCAGCCAGGGACTCTAGGCTGCCCGGCTCTGCTGGTCAGTTCCGGGAAGGTTCCCTGAGCCTTCCTCATAGGCAAGGCCACACTGCTCCCAAGTGGTTTCTGTGGAGAAGCAGAAAGCCAGAAATGGCTGTGACTGGAATGCTCTCCAGGCCCACTGAGCCACTTTGCTGCAACTTGGTGCTGGAAGCCCATCTCTGCAGCCCCAGCCTCACACCTTCCTGGTACCCATCCTTACAACTCCAGGAGGACCTTCTGTTGTAGCAAAAGGAGCACTGTTTTAATAAGCCTAAAACTCTGCAGAGTTGGTCCAACAAAAAAAGTCCAGAATTAAACTCGACTTCATTGTACACAGTGAGAATGTAAGATAAAAGTGTAAGGAGGCCCTCCCTTTGCTTAAAAATAAAATAAAGGCAAAGAGAGACAACCAAAATGACCAGAAACTAAAAACAATGATTACTGCGTATTGCTTACTGTTGTGTGCACCCCAAAGGCAGTCCTTTGCTTCTTATGAACCTGTTTACAGTATTATAAAGGTAAAGCAAAACGTTCAAGCACATTTCTTTGTCAACAGTTAAAATTAGCACCTGTCTCTATAATTAGTGTTCTTGTAATACTGATTGCCATTTCACCCCAAAGGGAATGGACAATGGTTTCTGGAACTATGATGGGTATGCTCAGCATTTATAGCAATCTCATCTGACTAACTCATTTGACAGAAAAGCAGGGGTGGGTTACTATTGTCATCCTCCTGAGAAAGACAACAAAATTAAGGATTACTCTCAAAAATACTACACAGCCCTTCCATTTCCTGGATCACCTGGGGAAATGTTAATTTGCTAATAGCCCAGGCTGTATTTCAGATAAATTGAATCAAAATATCTGGTAGATCCAGGAACAAATGGATTTTGAAGTTCTGCTGGGCACTGCAATATGCAGACAAGTTTGAGAACTGTCTACTCCTGGATTCCTAATTCTAGTTTCACATAAGAATGAGCTAAAAAGCCTCAAACACTACTCAGTCCTAGACTCCCCAACCCAAACCAAATGAATCAGGATCCCTGGTAAGCTCTCAGGTGATTCCAGTGCACCAAATGCTGAGACTAAAGTTACATATTTGATTAAATCACTTCATTTTATTATAAAAATGGGTCCCCAGAAAAAGAAACTAATGAAAGAACAAAAAGAATGAAAAGGTTTAAAATATGTACTTTTTTTAGACATGCACAATCACAAACCCTTCCTTCCAGAAATAACCACAGTTGATTGCTTTAGCTGGGGGGAAGATGGAGGATATTAAGGGCATATGGAAATGCGAAAAGGTGGACTCGCAGGTCTCTAAGTCAAAATCTCCATCACCTTCTTAAACTGTCTCCCAGCAGTTCTAGGTGCTGCGAGGTTGTGTCCAACAGTGTAAGTGCTGACCTCCACACACCCGTGCACACACATGCTCTGCACTAGAGCAGGCTGGGGAGACTCTGCTACTCCTTTCATCACCAAGAAGCTCCTTTATCATTTCATTTTGTGGGTGCCTAAATTAGAAACATTTTGTTCATCTAACTGGATTTATGAAGTAACAATTACCTTATTTGCCCATTTTTAAAATTAATAAAAGATTTATATAACTCCCAATCAGAGGTGTTGATCGGTACAAAACAGCCCAATCCTAGCACCAAGTTGCAATAATGCCAACCTAGAGCAAAGAAAAGCAATGCTTATTGAACCTATGCAATTTATCTTAAGTAGCCTGCCTGTCCTTTTTCTTTCTTTTGAAATTTCAAATACTAAAATATAGGAAACAAATCCCTACCATTGAAAGCTTGAGGATATTTGAGCAGGGAAGGAAACAAGATAAATAACAAATGTCTCTAGAGTTGAAGGTTAAAAGGGAGGGAGTTAGAGAATAAGGGCAGGGTCCCACTATAATTCAGCAATGGTTGGGAACTTCATTCGTGTGTAATTACACATGAGTCCTTGGGCAAATCAAGCGATTATTTCTGGAACACACTTTCCCATTTGTAAAATGAAAGGGATGAAACAAAGGCAGGATTTCTTAACTTCGATTCTATTGACATTTTAGGCAGAATCAGCACTTGTCGTAGATCTGTCTTGTGCATTGCAGGGCATTTAACAGAGTCCTTGGCTTCTACCCATCAGGAGCAGGTACCATCTCTCCCCATAGATGTAATAACCAAAAATGTTTCCACACGTCATTAAACATCCTTTAAGGGGTAACCCCAATTTAGCCCCAGTGCTTTAGGATAATTCTGAAGTTCTCTTTATTTTTGAAAATTTCACAAATTATGTGAAGAAGACAGGGGGCTGGATTTGACATGCATATAAAAAGCCAAAGATACGTATGCGAAATTACCTTGTAAAGCAGAGGTTCTCTATCTTGGTTGAATTTTCTAATCACCTGAGGGCTTTTTCAAATTCCCAATATCAAGGTAAAACTCTTAACCAATTATGTCAGAACTCCAGGGATTGAAGAGAGTTCTCCAGATGATTTCAGAGAGTTACTGTTTGAGGACCACTATAGGAGAGTTTAGTGTGAGACAAAAATAGTAATATGCCTGTTCATCATTTCTCAAAATTCTGAGAATACTTTATCATTTGATCAATAAGGAAACCAAAAATCCTGTCCGTGCTAGCATTTTGCAAAGCACCCGGAAATTGGCATCTTTAATCGGGCCAATCTCAAGCTTTCACTTTCAATGAGACACACACACATCCAGGAGAAGTCCATGAGCATATGGACAACTAGACAACATGGAAAGCCAAGCATTTAGAGACGGTTCTACCAATCTTCTGGCCACCACAGTGGTAGACCCAAAACCATGCCAAGCGTGGTCTCCAAATCATGACTGTCAACTGCATTAATTTTGTTTGACAAGAGATTAACTATTCCAGTTTATCAAGTAAACGATATCCACACCAAAAGAAAACCTGTGTAGTCCCAGAAGACAATGATCAACTCCTCTGCATGCATTCATGACTGAAATAAAACTATGCAGTCACGCGTGGAAGAGGGTTGGACACTCAGCCATTGAGAAAGAGCCACTACCAACTCGGCTTGACACAAATGTGACATAGTGGTTCTGAGGGACCCCTGAAAATAATTCAAGAATCCTTACTGTTTCCCAGAGATTCTGTGCTGACTAACTTGGGACTCTTCAAAGTGTTCACAGTTACCTAAGATTGAAGCTGTTACATGAAAGAATACCATCTTAGTTGCTGGAATTTTTGTTTGCTTTTATAAACAAATACAGGTAACAGCCAAAATGTATCAAGTAGTTTCTCTGCCAGGCTCTGTGCCAAATATTTTATATAAACTCTTTCATTAACCCTCACAAGAACTTAATTCAATGTTTATTATTATCCCTGTTTTATAGTTGAGGAAACGAAGGCTTCAGAAATTATGTGTTGTGGCCAACAAGCACAAAAATGGAAATTAAACCCAGGCAGCCTGACGATACAGTCTAAATTTGTGAACATTATGTACTATGGCCTATGATCTGTTCACTTTTTAGATCATGAAACTAGCAACTTGGCATAGCATTCTTTCAATCAGGAATTTCAAAACACATTCAAAGTATATGGTACGTAGGTTAATGCCTAGGTGCGACCCAAATGGAGGAGAAGTCATCTGCCAGTGTTCTCAGAGTGTGACTTTAAAACCTCCTAAATCAGAATCACTTAGGGGGGCTGGTTAAATGTAGGTTTCTTGATCCCATCTGACTCCTGCCCCATCTGAATGTGAGATGGAAAAACACAGCCAGGCTGGAAATCTACATTGTGAACAAATTTCCTGGGTAACTTTTTGCCCATCAGGGCTTCAAAGCCATTCCTCAATAACTGGCACACCTTGACTCCACAACCTCATGCCTACAAAATCTGAAGAAAGAAAATGTGTGTTTCCACAATTACTATATAGAAAAAGACAAAAATCAGCTTCAAGGAGCACAAAATTTTCAGTAAAGTAGCTGACTTAAAGATTCCTGGATTTTTTTTTTTTTTTTTTTTGCCAGTACCAGGGATCAAACTCACAACCTCGCGCCTGCCAAGCAAGTGCTTAAGACACTGAACCAAACTCCCAGCCCTATTTTTTTGAGGCAGGGTCACACTATGTAGTTCAGGCCGGCCTTGCTCACACCGTAGCCCAAGCTGGCCTTGAACTCACAACGCTCCACCTACCTCAGCCTCCTGAGTGCTGGGATAAAAGGCATGTACCACTACACCCAGATTCCCGGATGTAGTTTAACATATTCAATTTTAGGTCTAAACTCACTTACTAGAATATATTGCACTTTGTATTGACAATCTGCCTTCTTCTGGAAAATCTGCTTTATTGATATCACTTAAGATGTTACTCAGAGCCCTCAACACACAGGCATGTACACACACGCACGCACACACACACACACACACACACACTCCTTAGACAGATCTGAGTAAACACTACATAGCCAGAAAATGAAATTGCTCTCAAATAACCGTTATGAGTTTTCTTATCTGCTCACATTACAATAAAATTCAGAGTGAGAGCTATCAGTGGAGATGGAAATAACAGACCACACATTCCTCTGTCAGATCTAAGCCCTTAAGGGCTGGGATGGCAGCCTGTTCCTCTCTGTGTGTTTACTTCTGAGTACATAGTCGGCAGATAACCTGGTTTTTGCATTAAAAAACAAGAAAACAGGTAGAAAGGAAGCTTTGGAGGAATTCATGAGCAATTAACTCCCTAATGAGGAGCCTCAGAGTTCATCTCTTGCCCACACTGCCTTTAGATAGGACTGCAGTCCAATTGTTAGAGAACACAGAGGGCTCATCTTTGCCTGACTTCTGTCAGTCATACTTCTTCAAATCTTGAAGCCATGCCTCCTTCCCTCAAAAAACCATTACTTCAGCTTCTTTAGCACACACACAATTCAAAACAAATCTCTAAGTGAAGACTAGAATAAAATATGCTGAGGAAGGAAGAGAAAGAGAAGACAGATTGTGGTTTAAAAAGAACGATAACAGCATACAACACGCCAGGGGTTGGAAAAATATCAAATTTTCATTTATAGTAAAGATTGTGTTGAGTTTTGTTTCATTCTGCTATTCATGAGTTTCATATCCTTCCTCACATGAAAGCATATTTATTCTACTGCTTCATTCCCTCCAGTCCCCGTGTAGCTTGAGTATTCATGGAGCCTCTGTAGACTGCAAATGCACACACACATATACACACATGCCGGCATCACACCCAGAGGTCAGCCTTATGATCTCTGGAAGCTCACAGGAGTAAATAATTTCCATATATCTACAAAATGAATACTGAGGATGATGATTCTGTTCAAACAGCATCAGGAGAAGGTATGTTGTTTCTGGCCACGGAATAGCTCTGAATTGATGTATTCAGAGCATCTTATTCAGACTTCCAGATAGTCACACCAAATCAAAAACATCCCAGACTAGAGAAGACCCTAGAACCATATGCTTCCAGATCTGTCATTTTGCAAAGAAGTCAAGCACTAAGTGCAACTATTGGCTCATAAACAGGTAATTAGTTGGTGCCCTAGTATCCAGTCCAGTTGTCTGTCTGCCATGCCATAGTGGGACCAATATTTTGCACTTAATAGATAACTAGCTGCAAGTTCCACAAGTGGATTCATCCAGAGTCTTCTCAACCATGATGGCAAGATCTAAATTCAATTTTGATTTTTAAAAATTGCCAATTTTTATTATAGTTCCTGAAGAATGCTGGGCTCCAATAATCAATATTATAATAAATGAGCTCTGGTACTTCTTTGTTAGCCTCTTTCCATAAGCACTAGTGGCAAAAGGGAATAAAACATAAAGAAAAAAAGAGATTTTTTAAGTTCAGAAAATCAACAAACTACTTTCCTTGACTACATGCTTTCACTTCCTAACTCCAACCCTGATCATGGTGGAACATGCCATCTAATAGCATGCTTCTCAAGTTTTAATATCATATGAATCTGAAAAAAATGATTAAACAGATCCAGGTAAGGCTTGAGATTCAGCATTTCCAATAAACTTGCACATGACTCCAGGGCTTCTGGCTATGGGATCACGCTTTGAGTAGCAAGGTTCTAAAAGACTATCCACAGTGGCCACAGTATCAACACCAGGCAAAGCTGGAGAAGAAGAGGCAAAAAGCAAAAGCCCAGTCAGTAGGTCCTGAAAGGAACAGGTATAAAAGAAACATCCGAGCACAACTGGCCACCTTATCTGGCTATCAATGAGAGAAAATCCGACCATATCATCATGCAATGGTAAGGCATTATATTTATGCAGGAAACTCACCTCAGAAAAATAAATGTGGAAACACAGAAGCAACAGACAGTCTAATTCTGTGTATTAATATTCAGGAGCAAGGATCAAATGAAACCAAGGCGCTTTCCATTACTTATTAATAATTTCAATACTAAATAAAAACAAACAAAAAAGTCTTTGGCAAGACACCCAGAAGAGAGCCAGGTTAGGTCCAGCCCCATCCTTAGTTTACTAAGCAAACCAAATCATCACATCTAACAACTTTGCTTGGAAGATAGGTTTTGTGCCAGATGGACATTTATTTCAGAAAATCAAATGGGCAACTTAATTTCAACCTCTCTGATTAAGTAGATCCCAGCCTGTCTATGAACACGCTTTCAACTTTTCCCCAAGGGAATTGAGTGGTAACATGGAGAGCATGACCGTTTATTTGGCTTAAGGAACACATTAATTTATCTGGTTTATAGAATTTAAACATCTGACGAATGACAGTGGGGTTGATTTTATTCATCAGCTAATTGCTTTGCCACCTGGAGCTGAAGCTTTATATATGCAGCTTATAAAAGATCTGAAAAGGATCTCAATTATTCTTTAATTTGTTCCTTGAATATAAAGTAGGAAAATCTGGCTTAATCAAACATTGTCTCAATTCTACTGGGATATGTCTAGTTACCTTATAACAAGGTAAGCTTTCATTTAATCATATGATATGATAATTCCCCACTTTCAAGCCAAGTATCCTCTTAGTTACAATCAATTTTCCACTGAAAAAATAAACATTGTCTCTTTACTGAAATCCCAATAGAGAAAAATAGCCCCTTTTAATGAAACTTGCTGCTAATACAACCACACTAGGAATTTCTGTGTAGGAATCCATTAAACCTCCTAATTTGACATTGCTGGCAAATTGCAGAATAAAGCAAGTTCTATGAACAATTCTCTATGCACATGGTCATTCTTGGCACATGGGGAAGAAACAGATAATGAGCACACACATGCACACACAAACACACACAGACATGCACACACACAGCATTACTGGAATCTATTAAATCTTACTTAAATGTTTTGGGGGTTTTGGGGGTTTTTTGTTTTGTTTTTTTTATTTTAAAGATCGTAAAATCCAACAAAACATGACAAAACAAAGTCAATCAAAACAAAGCAATAGTACTGGTACCAAACTTCAAAGCAAGATACTAGGAAAACAATAGCTACTATAGTATATCTTGTTATCTTCACAATAGTTGACCATTCCATCAGGTATAGCAAAATCAAACCAAAAACAAAACACAATAAAACCAATCAAAACAGAATATGAAATAAAGCAAAAACAAAAATTAATCAGAATAAAGCAAAACAAGGAGAACAATATTGGGCCTCAAAGACAAGACAGAAGAAAATCCCCATATTTGCTACATTGCATACTGTCATCTTCCCAAGAGATGCTCAGACTGCAGTTCCAGGCATACAAAATCAACCAAACAATACATGCATTTAGTTGCTTTATGTACCGTACTTGCTATCAACTTAGCTGGTCCTCCAAACCAGCAGGTTGTTTATGGGGGGATGGGGGGAATGTCCTCGATTCTTAGCCTGCGCACCAGTAGGCCTACGGGAAGCACATCTCTTTCTCTTCCTGGAGTCTACACCGGTCGTGCACACTCCCCAGGAAGGCAGGCTAATTGTCTTCTGGTTGGAGCCTCCCTGCCTAACATGGAGAGTTCTCAGGAGGCACATCTCTCTCTTCCTGGAGTCTGCACTGGTCGCACGCACTCACCAGGAAGGCAGGCTAGTTGTCTTCTGGTTGGAGCCTCCCTGTTAATAAATGTTTTAATCAAGCTGGATTCTACAATTTACCTGAGAGGGGAAGCAGGGAAACTAGCAGTCATGCAATTTCTTTAATTTCACCATGTGAATCTGAAATGCCAGCATGTGCTAAAAGGCTGCTAGAAATTCCAGGACACAAAGGCATTAACTTGCAGGCAACTGGTCATTCCCGAAGTGCGATCTTACCACAAGTTAGAAGTTAAACTATACTGCCACTCCATTAATCATCCAGGTTATCATAGATTTAAAGTCAAATATTTCATCTTCATCTTACCAAATTTCTCTTCCTCATCTCTTAAATATCCTAGGTGCTAATACAGCTGCCAGAATGGTCTAAGTCTGGGTACCCCATCTGAAAAGAAAGGGAGGCTTCTGGGTCCTCAGGCAACTGAATGGCAGAGATAGAGGCAGGAGGGACACAGCACTAGAAGAGGTTCCTCGGGTCCAAGGGTGGGTCCCCTTCTCCAAGAAACATTTGGGAAAGCAAAATAGAACTCAAATCCCTTAGGATCTACCCTATATGATGAGATAAGGAACAGAAACAAAACTCAGGCAAGGTAGTCTGCTACAGGCACCCCAAAGCAGACCAAACTATAAGCAGGAGATGTGATCATAAGCAATAATGCAAAACACCAAGACAGACACAAGGATGAATGTTAGAGAAAAATCAGCCCGACTTCATCACCTTTCAAAATATCTAGAATTGAACCTTCCTAAGAACTAGTATGTTCAATAAATAGGGGTAATCAAACAAATCTCAAACATCAGAACAGGAGACCCTAAAAGACATCTAGTCTGCTGTGCATGTGGACAACATGACTTCCCCAGATGTTTGGAGACAGCATACCTTGAGATATGAGGAGTCTGGAGCAGAATCCTAATCCTGTAATTTACTGCTGGGTTCTTTCAGTGGTTTGTGTGACTCTGAAAAACAAAGTAATAATAGTACCTGTATCACAGAGTTATGTGGGAATTAGATTAAACCAGACAGCAATTACAACAGTATGAAAATGCAACCTTCTATGGTCATCAATCTGTTTACTGTGATGGACTGAAACATGGCCTCCTCCAAGAGATTCGTATGCTGAAGTCCTAACATTCAGTATACTTCAGGATGTGACTATATTTAGAGATAAGGCCTTGAAAAGGTAATTGAAATTAAACAATGTCATAAAGGTGAGCCCTAACCCAATACAACTCGTGTCCTTTGAAGAAGAAGAAGACATCAGGGATACAAGTAAATGATTTTCTGGGCCACATCACACTACCAGCTAAAGGCAGAACAGAACAGAAATTCACCTCAATATTGTTGCCATTAGTTCCCCCATACACACGTCACTTCCCCAAATTCCCTACTATGTGATACATGGATTCTGTATCTGCTAAAAGATGCCAAGGTATTATTAAAGGGATACAGAAAGGGTAAGGAACATAGGGGAGAAAATTAAGTGCCTCTGTCTAAAAGAGAGATGGTGTGTCTAAAAGTTATGCTCTCCATTATCTAGCACAAAGACAACCTAGAACCAACTTTTTTTAAAGTTTCTTTTTATTAGCACATATTTGCTATATATAAGGATCACATTCATCATAGGGGATTTGTACTTGTACATAATACATCTTAATTCTTTTTTTCCATACCCCTCCCCTCCTTTTAATCCTTCCCTTCCCCAGTTACAAAAGCTTTGTTTCCATTTTTACCTTTCCATTCTCTTTTTTTAATCCCTTTTCCCTTCTTTCCCTTCCCTCTCCCCCCACCTCCTTGTTTCCCTTCCCATTTGAACATGTTCTTCCTGCTTCTCAGTATCTATCTTCCATAAAACCCACTGCTTTTGCTTCTCTATCTTCCATAAAACCCATTGCTTTTGCAGGTATTTCTCATACTTTTCAGAGTGTTACTGGATCTGAGCAAAACACCTCACACGTGAAAAGAGTCAAACACAAATCCAGGGGGGACAGGGCCAATAAAATGGAATGTGTGCCATTGGATTTACAGTTGGAAGCACTTTGAGAATATATGTCATTTGTCTATTAATTTCACCCCTTTTCTCCCCACTAGGTTTCCTGGACACTGGGTGCCACGTAAACTGCTGGTTGATTATACCAATACATCAGCCCCTGCCTCCCAAGAAGCTCCACTGATTGGCAGTGATATCATATCAAGTGAGTTCCTAACCATATACAAATCCTCACTCCCTACCAATGAATGCTATCCATGTGAGGAGAAAGGGGTGAGTTGACACTTATGTCTCTCTGAAGGCAATGACTGTTTTTTTGTTGTTGTTGTTTTGTTTCATTTTTTGTTTTTTGTTTTTGAGATAGAGTCTCACTGTGTAATTCAGGCTGGCCTTGAACTCACTATGTAATTGAGGCTGGCCTCAAACTCATAGTGATCTTCTTGCCTCAGCCTCCCTACTGCTGGGATTACAGGCATGTACCACCACACCCAGTACAGCAATGACATTTGTACAACATATTTCTAATTTTATTGCCTGTCTTCCCCTGCACAGCTATGAGTACACCCATGTGCAGGCCTGTACGCATGCTAATCTGTAATTGTTTCCATGTTTAATTACATCATTAATAGCTCTCAATCTAATTGCACTTCAACAAATATGCTTTCACTAAGGAGAACAGAGTTGGTAGGTTAAAGGATAGAATTGGTGAATTGAACAGAGAAATCATTCTGATGCTCTCTTGACTAGATCCTTTGGAAATGTTTTCATTTATCTGCACAAAGATCTGTTTCATAAATAGGAATGTTGAAAAGATCAGCACCTCCCGAGAACCTGCCATGTTGGGTCAGGGAGGATCCAACCAGAAGACAACTAGCCAGCCTGCCTGGTGAGTGGTGCAAACAGTGTGGATTCCAGGAAGAGAAAGATCAGCACCTCCCATGAGCCTACCGGCAAGGGGGCTAAGAATCAACAACCCCTACTCCCACCTCCACCTGCCATAAGCAACCTGCTGGTTCAGAGTACATAAAGCAACTAAATGCTTGTATTGTTTGATTGATTTTGCAGACCTGGGGCCAGCAGTCTGAGCATCTCTTGGGAGGATGCCTGTATGCAATGTAGCAAATATGGGGGAGTCCCTTCTATCTTGTTTTTAAGGCCCAATATTGTTCTCACTGTTTTGCTTTATTCTGATTGTTTTGCTTTATTCAGTATTCTGTTTTGATTGGATTTATTCTGTTTTGTTTTTGGTTTGATTTTGCTATACCTGATGGAATGGTCAACTATTGTAAAGATAACAAGATATACTATAGTAGCTATTGTTTTCCTAGTATCCTACTTTGAAGTTCTGTACCAGTTCTGCTGCTTTGTTTTGAATGACTTTGTTCTGTTATATTTTGTTGGATTTTACTATCTTTAAGATAAAATTTTAAAAATAAATAAATAAATAGGAATATTTGTTGAGCTGTGCCTACAGGTATAGTGTGATATCTGAAAAAGGAACACAATAAAGCAAAAAAGCATGGCCCCTGATCTCATCTACCAGGTGAGGGTGAGACATACATATTTGGGACAAATCCACAGCAACTCAAAGTTGTACATAGTAAAGAGTCAGGGTATTCCGCACACAGCAGAGAAAGTTTCAGGGTCTAGAAACTCTTGACAATGGAATTCCAGAGCAAGGCTGTACTTGAGGAGGTCTCAAGGGTCTGAGACCTGAGGATAATTTGGGACAAATGCTGGCACCAAAATCTAAGGCTGGGCAGTAAGCCACACTTAAAGAAGCAGGTATAAAGGGGCTTCTAGCTCCAGCCCCTTCCCTGAGACCTCACTTGCACATCCAACTGCTGAAAGACTCAAATATCTCATAGGCCTGGATAGCATGTTTGATTTTCTCCCTTGCCTTTGTTAGGTTATAGATTTAGAAGCTTAGAGGCATGTAAATAAAATCCAAAATAATGGTGCCTTCAACAAAACTTATTTATTATGTAAAGTCTAGACTTTTGTGAAGCTCTGCTCTGTAGTCACCAAGGGTTCTGTCTCCTTCCATGCCACTGCATGGCCATCCGTAAGAAGCTGCCCTAGTCTACCTAGTGAAGATGGGTCAGTAACATGCATCAGCATTCCAGCACAGAAAAGACAGACATGCCCCTATCCTTCAAGGGCATGACCAAGTTCCTACATGCCCTGAAAATGCAAATTTGGTCACAATGTCATACTATAAGGAAGTCTGAGAACCAGTCTTTATTGCAGGGAAGCTATTTGCTTCCCAGCAGAGCAGATATTCCCAGCAGCAGTTTGTGCTAGACACTAACAGGCTATTGCCACCAGCATCACACAACTAGATAAACAAAATGTCATTTATCCATACAAGGAAATATTAAATGGGGCTAAATGTTAAATAAAAAGAAGTTAATTGATATATACTATAAATGGATATACCTTGAAACAGTATGCTATATTTAAAAAGACAGTGACAAAAAAAAACCCTGTTATTATGATTCTATTTATATGAACCATTCAGACTAGGCAAATCTACAAGGATAAAAAGATGATTCATGGTTGCCTAGGTTTAGAAAGATGGGGAGGGGGAAAGGGTTGATAGCCAGATGATAAGGGGTTTCTTTTAGAGGTAATAAAAATGTCTCAAAATTGACTGTGATGATGGTTGCACAACTGTGAGTAAAGTGGATGGTCTGCTACAAATGAGTGAGCTCTATGGTGTGTGAATTATATCTTCACAGAGCTGTTAAAAAAAAAAAACAGCAATCTCTTACGTTTTCACTGCCTCTTTCCCAGTCTTAAACATTTCCTGAATTTGGAACTTATTCTACCAGGAAGCCTATTGCAATGCACATGTGTGATTCTATTTGACCTTCTAGGTCAAGGTCATCTTCAACCTCTACCTTTGGTCTTTCAAATCCCCTGCTGTGCATATCCACAGCTACCTCTGTCATTCCTCATAAAGATGCCTTAGAATTCTCTGTAATTCCAGCATTTTTTTAAAAATAACTTTTTGGTATCTTAATCATGGATAGCAACTCTGTTATCAACAGGGTCAGGATAAAAAGGCTAAAGAGATTAAATTTCCACATTAGCCAGGTATGGTGGACTTTAAAACTCTTGCTTCAAAGATGGACCCATCTGCAGATGAATAAACACTGGACAATACTCTTTTTATCTTATCTTTAGATGCTAGAAGTTCACGTATCTTGTAATGTTTGAAATTCTAAATTTGCCTTTATTAACATTTAAAAAGTAAATTGCCAGAGTGGAAAATATCTAAACAGTAAGAACAAAATCACCCTCCCAACTTACGTTTAATATGGATGACTTTCATGCTTTTTGGTGGTTAACCATTTCTAGTTATGCTTGTTAAAAATTATCTGTTTTTACTGAGTTTCCAAACTCAGTTATCAACTGAGTTTTCTGCCATGAGCATCTATCTGCTGCTTAACAGTAAACCAGATCATGGTGGCCTCCCAAAATAACTCCTTGAATACTTACTGGATTAAAGAGCTATTTGCAGGCTCAAGTATCTCGACCTTTCTTTCTATCAAAAAAAAGAAGAGATCAAAGAAGTCAAAAACTAAAAAAAAAAAAAAAAAAAAAAAAAAAAAAAAAAAAAAAAAAAAAAAAAAAAAAAAAAAAAAAAGGAAAAGGATGCTTTGCCTTCTATCTCTTTCCTTTCTCCCATCTCTCTCACACATCTCTGTGCTTCTCACCACCAAATATAACTTCTCCAGAAAAACAATAAAGTGATTTTTCTTCAAAATGCAAAAAGAACACTAGAAATACATATGCCATCTGTTAACAATGGATAATTCTGGGCACTGAGAATATGGGTAGCCTTTGTCTTCTTCTTACTTTTCTGTATTAAATGGTTTTTTTTAAATTGTAGATACTGCAAGTGCAAAGTCCCAAGTTTGATTCCTGGTACCAAAAAAAAAAAAATAGATAAGTACAATTTAAAACTTATCCCATGCTTTTCAAACTCTGTTCCCCCAATTCCAATCTAGAAACTATTTCAACACAATGTCCTCGCTGGCTCTGGGCCCAATGCAAATAGAAAATGTTGTGTTTTCTCTTGGAAATTCTTCTATCCCTCTTCCCTCTTTTCAATAGTCTTTCTCCCACCTAATATCACAATCCCACCCTTCACCCAAGAATGAATACTTTCGAAAGTTATTGTATTTTTTCACACTTATTTTGAAATAATTATATAACTTCACAAGAAGTTACAAAAAATATGAGCAAGTCTTGGTCACCCTACACCCAGTGTTCCCCAAAATCAACATTTTATGAAACTATTACACTTCAATGCAATAGCAAAATAAGGAAATTAAAACTATATGTCCCAGAAGTTTTTCAAATTTCACTAGTTACACATGGACCCACTTGTGTGTGTGTGCTTATGTGCATAGTTTTATGCAATTTTGTCACATGGTAGTTTCATGTAACCTCCAATGCAGTCAAACAGAACTATCTCTCCACCACAGTCCCCTTTGTGCTACCCCTGTATACCTGAGTCCATCACCTCCTTCTCCATTCTACATCCTTAACTACTGGCAACCACTCCACCTCCATGATTACATTATTTCTCAAATGTTTTATAAGTGGAGTCACGCAGTATGCATAGTTTTAGAATGGGCTTGTTTGCTTAACATAATTTCCTTGTGGTTTATCTGACTTGTCACATGTGTCAATAATTCAATCCTTTTTGTTGAGGACTGATACTCCATGGTACGATGTACTACTGTTTATTCGCCCATTGACAGTTCTATGTGTGGTTTCCAGTTTGAGGCTATTTTTAAAGAATGTTTGAACATTTCTTTCTGTTCAAGATTATCAGTGAACAAAAGCTTTCAATCTGTGAAATAAATGCCCACACGTGGAATAGTTAAGTTGCATGTTTGTTTTTTAAGAAGCTTTCATACTGTTTCCCCAAATTATTTGATATTCTTACATTCTCATTGACAGTAGATGAGTGATACAGTTCCTCTACAAGCTTGCCATTAGTTTTATCACAGTTTTTCATCTTAGCCAATCTGAGAGGTGTATCTCATCATGGTTTTAATTTACATCTCCCTAATGTCTAAGGATGATGAATGTTTTTGTGCTTGTTATCTGGATGGCCTCGTCAGAAGTATCTGTGCATGTCTTGTTACCATTTTCTAATTGGATACTTGATTTTTAACGTTGAGTTTTGAGAGTTCTTTACATATCCTAGATACAAGTCTTTTGTCAGATAAGTGATTTACAAGTTTTTTCTCTCAAGCTATAATTTCTCTTTTCATCCTCTTAAGTGGTGTTTCACAAAGCAAAAAGTTTTTGTGATGAGAGATCCAGTTTATCAGTTCTCCTCTTGTGAATTATAATTTTGGTGTCAACTTCAGGAATTCTTTGCCTAGTCTGAAATCACAAAAACTTGCAATTTTCCTTAAAATTTTTAGTTTTATGTTTCACATATAAGTCATGATCCATTTTGAGTTAATTTTTGAATAAGGTTTGAAATGTAGCTTGACATCCATTCTTTTTGCCTTTGACTAACTGATCCATCACCATCAATTGTTCTGGCTCTTTTGTCAATAATTAACTAGCATATGCATGTGGATTTGTCTCTCTATTCTGTTCCATTGATCTGTGTATTTTTCCCTCTGTAAATACTGTAAAGCTGATTACCATAGCTATTTTATAAGCCTCAACATTACAAAAAATAATTTCTGGGCTGGGGATTTAGCCCAACAGCACAAGTGCCTACCTGGCAAGAGCAAGGTTATGAGTTTGATCCCCGGTACCAAAAAAAGAAAAAGAAAAAGAAAAAGCATGTTGAGAAAAAACAATTTCTCTCACTTTATTCTTTTTTAAATATCTTTTATCTTAGAGACTTTCTCTTTCTATATGAATTTTAACATGAACTTAAACTTCTGCTGCACTTTTGACAGGTATCATGTTAAACCTATGGATCAGCCTAAGAGAATTGATGTTTTTACTCTTTTGAATTTTCCAATCCATGTTGTGTTTCTGAAGTATTTAAATCTTCCTTCATTTCTTGCATCAACATTTTATAATTATCTTGCACGTATTTTGTTAAGTGTACGCCTAATTATTTCACTTTTTGCAGCAATTATAAATGATATAGTGTTCTTTATTTTAGTTCATTGTCAATATAAAACAGTGCAACTGCCTTTTGTGTATTGATCATGTATGATATGGTCTTGTTGAACTCACCTACTTGTAGTTAATTATTTGTCTGTTTCAGATTCTGTGGGCTTTCTATCTGCACAATCATGTTATCTGCAAATGGAGACAACTTTGTCTTTTATTTTCCAACCTGCAAGTCTTTTCTTTCTTTTTCTTGCTCTATGACAATGTCTAGAAATACAGGTACTAAGTTTAATAAGACTGTTGAGCATAGACATCACTGCCTTCTTCCCAATCTTTAGAGGAGAATTCAGTTCTTCATCATGAAATACAAGGTTCATTTACATTCTTTTGCAGAAGGATTTTGTGAGTTTGAGGAAGTTCTCATCTATTTAGAGCATATTGAAAAATTTTATTGTGAAATGAAATATAATTTTGTCAAATTTTTCCTATAAAAAAATTCATTGATTTTCTCAATGATGTTGAATGGTGGATTATATTGATTATTTTCAAGTGTTTAATCAACCTTTCATATGGGGAATAAATATAACTTGGTCAAAGTCTGTAATTTTAAACATTCTTGAATTTGCTAAAAATGTATAGAATTTTTTGCATCTAAATTCATGCAAGATATTCCTCTATAATTTTCTTTTGTGTGTGTGTTGTTTTTGCTCAGTTTTTGAGCCAGGATAATACCACATAAAATGAGTTGGAACATACTGTCTTTTCTTTTTTCTGATAGAGATTATACAAAATTAATATTAATTCTTTTTGGAATGTTGATAAAATATTCTAGTAGAACCATCTGAGTCTAGACATTTCTTTTTCAGTAGCTAATTATAAATTTAATTATGAAGTATAATAAGACTAGTTTATCCACTTAATCTTGTCTGAGTTTTGGTAATTGTGATTTTTGAGGAATTTCTTCATTTCTTCTAAGTTTCTAATTTCTGAGCATAAATTTGTTCATGATATTCTCCTATTGTTTTTTGAAAGCTACAGGATCTGTTGTGCATCTTCTCTATCATTCCTGATATTAGTAAACTGAATAGCTTCTCTTTTCAGTGAATCTTGCTAGAGATTTGCCAATTTTATTGATTTCTTTTGAATAACTAGCTTTCTTTTTTGTTAGTTTCCTGTATTGTTTTCCAGTTCTTTATCAATGTCTGCTCTTTATTATTTCATTCCTGTTTGTTTTGGGTTTGTTTTTGCTTTTCCGGTTTCTCAAGGTTGAAATTAGTTTATTAATTTGAGATATTTTCTCCTTTCCAGCATAAACACTTAATGTTATCATTTCCCTTTCAACACCATATCTTAAAAATGTGGGTATGTCGGGGTTTTCCACTTTTATCCAATAGTATGTATTTTTTGTTTGTTTTGGGCTTTCCTCTTGGACCCATAAATCACTTCCAACTATGTTGTTTAATTTTCAAGTATTTAGAGATTTTTCTGTTGCCTTTTTGTTATTAATTTCTAGTTTAACTTCACTGTGGTCCATGGACATGGGCTATGCAATTCCAATTATTTTAAATGTATTCAAGTTTGTTTTATGACCCAAATCTGTTTCGGTAAATATTCAGTGGATACTTGAAAGAATATACATTCTGCTGTTGTTAAGTGAAATGTCCTACAAATGCCAGTTAGAACCCTTTTTGATAGTACTATCAAAAAAGCTGAATGTCTGTCTCCTGACTCTATCAATTGTGAGAATGAGGTACAAGTCCCGACCGTCCCGTATTCTCTCCCCAGCTCACCATCCTAGCCTCGCCCTCCACCAAAGGATGTAGTCCTTTACCTTATGGAACCTTTTTCTTTAAAGGGCTCAAAGTAGGGGCACCATTCCTGAAATGTGATAAAAACCCAAGTCTGAAATTTGATGGAGGTAGATGCCAGAAGACATGCATCTATATAACAAAGTTGGTCCAGGAAACAGCAAATCAATCAATCAGGCAAAACCAAAACTAATTTCAACCACTACTGGAAGAGGTCAACAGCTACATGAAGTATCTAACAATTATATTTTAAACAACAATTGAAGTCAGAAACCAAACAAGAAGCTGAAGAAGTGTCAGGATCCAAGGCCTCCAAAAGACATGTAAGCATCCTATTTGATTCCATCTAAGCTTCAATGACATGAGATTCCTATGATAGAGTCAAGAAGCCCCTGCCTACTTGAGATTATACTCATAAATGAAATAAATCAGACTCACATTTCAAAATATCATATTGTCTCCCTAGTGTAAAAAATAAATAACAATTTTTTAAAAAAAACTGAAAGGGTAATAAGATCCAAAATGTACAATAGATATTGTAATTAGGAAAGGGAAAAAAAGTGCTCAAAATTAAAGAACAGCTGGGAGAGGGGAAAGAAGAAATGGAAGAAAGGAAAAGATTATGTTTGTAGATATACACATATAACTGTATGTATGTTTAAGTGTGCAAGACAGGTAACTATACTACTAATTCTCTGTTAGTCCATCAGAAAAAATAGTTTGTGTTGTCATTGTTTGATTGCTAGATCATTTGTTATGCCTAGATCTCATAACTTGAACAACTATGTCTAAGATAACAATTGTAATATATTGACTAGTATTGATTTCTTACTGATTTTTTTTAATTCTGTATTACTCCTACCTTTTTTTTGTTTTGCTTTTTTAAAATAAAAAAAAAGAAGCCCCTACCTGGCCACATGGTTGTTGATCTAAAAGATATCTGTAACTCCTAACAAAACCCAAAGAAATGCATTGCTATTGGGACAATGTCCATTATCATCAATGGGATAGTGAGGAAAATATTTAGAGATACATTCCCTGGATGACTTAAAATCATTCTATACGAATCTAAACTTTTTGGCCTATTGAGAAATACCTATTGAATACCTAAGAATTATTAGGCATACTAATGTCCAGAGACAGAGTCAGAAGACAGAACAGCTTTAGGAAGAAACATAAACTTTTCCACAACTTCAACTGATAAGTAAAATGTCTAATAACCCACAAACTACTTCCAAGAAGCAGAAGACTTGTTGGTGTAACCTCTTGCTTAATCCATCCCTCTATTAGGTTATTCAATTGGTAATAACTCTGAAATGATGTAGACAATTCTTAACCCCATTATCAAACTGCCAATGACTCTTGTCCTTTGATACCAACATTCCACCCTATATGACAAGAAATTCAACTCAAGGCCTTGGCCCTTTCCTGTAAGTCTGGGAGTTTATCCTCAAATGCACAACAGCACTCTGCCTGAAATAAGGCCTGGATCAGTATCCTCAAAACCAAGCGACAGACCTGAAGGCAGAGGCCCTTCAGAGGTGCTGAGCAGCTTTCTGTAGTTCACACCCAGCTCAAAGCCAGGCTCTTCCAGACCTTCACACTGTACCATCCACTGCTATAAATCAGGCAAAGAGAAAGTTGCTGGCCTCAAACTGTTTTGCTTTCTAAGGACTCAGAATTCCCCACAATAGGGCTTATGAACATTTGGCTATAAAAGAAGTTCTAGGGCAACTTCTTAATCCTTCACATTCCACTGTTGCCACTCTAATATGTGACCAGAAAAAGATGAAACAGAATGCCCCCTTAGGAGATTACTGATTTATTTTATCACATATTTTAAATGATCCACAAAGTCTACACTACAATAAAGTGGAACCAGGGCATTTGCAAAACGCACCAGTCCCACGGTAAATGAAAGCATAAGTATGCCGAATTGGATCACTGGCTCATCAAACCTAGACGGTATGTAGTGATAATGTGCTGCTACAATTCAGTACTGGGCCCCAACAATAAAGCCAGGACTGTAATTACTATAATGACCTCCCACTGCTATTGTGTCTTTAATTAAGTCTTTATCAGTAGGCATTTGCCACTTAAACCTAACTCACTGTAACTACGGCAGCGTATCATCTACATTTTCACAAAGAATTATGGAATCATATTTCTGTCACAAAGATGAAAGGGAATATTTTAGTTCAAGTGCCATTTGCAGACAAGCTGCATAAAGAAAAATCATGCCGTCCTTTAGCAGCACTTTCTGACAAGTGAAACTCAACTGAGAGATGCCAAGGGGTTTTGTGTATGTGTGTTTTGGCTTTACCCACTTTCTTTTTACCACAACTCCACTTCCTTTCTACATAAACTACAGGGAAAGAATGACACCCAATTAATAACACCCTTGATCACATAAAATTTCTTGAGGTGGAAAGGCACTGAGACTCTTGTGTGAGGCGCAGAGACGCTGAGGGAGAGATCCAAGTCGCACCAGGGTGACTGATCAGCCCAGACTTCTACTCCTCCCTCACAACTGCATGGCCTCCCTGTGATCCAGAAAAACTCATCCTGAAGAGCATTCCACATACCCCAGGCCTGAAGAAACCACACTCTAATTTCAAGTTTCCAGTCAGAATCACTTCCCTATGTTAGCATCAAAGCAAGCAGTGCTCAGATGGCATTTCGACAGAGCCCAGCTACATTGGCCAGGTGACCCTATGTCAGAGTAAGCCACCTCCTTCCAGGTTTCCTCAAGGGTATCAGCAGGTTGCCTCTCCCCTAGCTCAGCGTGGCCCCTTGGTGAGAGAAACATGTGCATCCTCTCAGGTTCTCACTTCCCTGAGGTAACTCCCACCACTTAGTTTCCAGGGAAAGCCCCCTTGCCACCCTATTCCATTCCCACCCAAGGCCTCTACCCAAGGCTTCTGCGCATCATCAGAAACCTCCTGATTTAAAACTCACTCCTCCAAAGAGCATAAATCCTGAGGGAGGGCAGATCCATTGTGTGGTCAGTGCTGTGGGGGGCACAGGTGTTCTATGGGGAGGAAGAAACAGGTGGAAGAGTTCCCAGAAGCAACTCCTCTGAGCCCAGTACTCCAAGTGGCCCCGCAGTTCCAGAGATGCCGTGGCTTCTGCTTGTTTATTGCCAGGACTCTGACTCCTACTGGGAAACCTGATGCCGCCAACAATTTCCACCTCTTTTCAGTGTCATCTTTGGCCACAACTGCTCCCCACTTTCCTTTCACTTCTAATTTCATTTTTAACAACATCAAGGCTTTGGCTGGACACAGAAGAACTGAAAATGAAAACAAAATGCAGAATCAGGGAGGAAGCCTGCTTCCTGGGAGGACCTGCAGGGAAACACTATTCAATTTTCTCCCACATATTTGCACCCACTGGGGAGCATCTTGGATTTTCCCACCTCGACAGGGACACCTGCTGGGAAGGTGCGACCCCCACTTAGGTGTAGCTGCTGCTGTTGGTTGGCTGCCTCCACTACTGCACTACCGCCGCCGAAGAGGCCACCAGCAAAGGCGTCCACATTTCGGGAAGAAATCCAATTTGTCCTTGGCCCCGAATTCAGCAACAGTTTCAAGATGTTTAATGATTCCTTGTCTCCACCTCTTGGGAAAAAAAAATAAACTGTAGCCCTCCAGTCTGAAATCTACACGCTTCTGATGTACAGGTGAGGGCAGGAATCTGGACTAAGTCGGTGAGAGTTTGTGGGCATGGTGTCTTCCGCCCACTTGTCTTTGTCTATGAAGGGCTCTACTCATAAAGCGACTTGCCAGTGACTCTCGAGATAACCCTGTCACCAGCTGCCTGCTGGCCCCCCTCCCCTTTGCTCTGCGTCTCTTTCTAACCCACCCCCACCCCCACCCCATCGCAACTTGCCCTTGAGCCAGGATAGCTATTGTTGTGGTCCCTTTCCGGATCTGCGCTCGGTCAGGAGACAACCTGGCAAACGCCAGAGGGAAGACAGGGCTCTGGAGCTGGAGGGTCTGTGTTTGTAGGGACCACTGCCGCTGCGAGGAGGGGCTTCTTAGTCAGCCCACACCCAGGCTCCCAGCCCCTCTCCGTCAAGGGGGCCGCTGTCCCGGAAAGCTTGGGCTGAGGATTGCCTTTGCTAATGCACTCAGCTGTCTTTGCACCGGACAAAGGACACAGCCAGGCGATGAGAGATATAAACCAAAATCCACTCTAGGCTTCATCATACAAATGCTTGGCTTTCCTGGGGCCACGCCACCTCCAAGTGACTGACACATTTCTAGGTTCTGTACAAGGCCCGCTGTCATACATGTTAGGATATTTCTCTGGGTAAATGCCAAGGTTTTCCCTGGAGGGTAAAAGAAATGTCAGAAGCACAGCACAACCTGATATTATCATATACTGAAAAAAAAAACTATTTGCTGGAAGAATCTCTCTTAGACATATTTTTTAATCAAACATAGTAGCAATTCCTGTTCCCCAAAACATGGGCCTGAGCCCAAAACGCTTCATAAATATTTGTTGAATATAAATGAATGATGTATGTATAAAAGAATAAATGAATTTTTTTCCTAGAAAGAGTCCTTATTTCCTTCTCCATTCCCTCATCTTCTTCATTCTCAAGCATCCTGTTGTTGGTGATTCCTGAGAAGCCGCATTCTGTTTTCCACATAGGAGGTAACAGGAGAAATGCAGGAGATGAGAGAGATAATACTCATTAACAACAAAGAAAAATACAAATAGGGAAAAATGAGATTAAAGCTACATGCAAGGTTAGTTTAGGATACCTGTTCTCAGCCTGTCTGTGCACAGAATCCCCTGAGGAGCTTTCAGAAATCCTGAGGCCTGAACCCCACCCCCTTGAGATCCTGACTTAACTGGTATTGGGTTTGATCTGGCTGCTGGGATTTTTTTTAAGTATCGCAGGTGATTCCACTGTACAGCCAAGTTTTGCATTTTTATTTGTGTTTCTGAGGAACATTGCTTTGTTATGAAATTCCCACTCGCAGATCTAGGCACTGGTTAGAGGAATAGCAAATTGGGCTCTGAGCCTCTAAGCCACAGAGACTGAAAGAAGGAAACACAATCCTTTGTAAAACCCACAGTGTCCATGGCTACTCAGAGAGGCCACTGTTTGGCCTGATGTATTATGACTGGCAGTGACGGAGCTAAGAATCAGAAGCACTGTCTGGCTTGAGTCTGTGCTCTCAGCCATTGTATTGTATCACCTGGAAGTAAATATAACGGTCAGCGTCCTAAGGACTCTTTCTTTAACTGTGTTGTCATGTGAGAGCACAGCGTCATTCCAACCACCATTTGACTAAAGCCAATTATTTAAGAAATCAGCATCACATGGCTCAAGCACTGCTGAAGTACAGAGGCATTTATCCTTCAGCCAGCAAAGGTGTTCTTGCAGGCATACGAACACACACAGGTTGCTCATCACAGTGTCATTTCTGATCACCAAAGACTCTAGAAGCCATGCAGTGGGGTACTGCTTGAATAAACTATGATACATTCATGCAATGACATAATATAGTTATGAAAAATAAGGAAGATCTTTGTATCTGATGCTAGGAGTAAAAATAAGTCAATGTTCAATAAAATGAATACAGTATGATACTTCTTGGGTAATAAAGAAAGAAAAACAGTAATATATGTTTTATGCATATGTTTGCATAAAATGCCAGAAATATAAGAATCTAACGATAACGATTAGGGTGGAGGAGAGCAAGATGGATAGTGAAAGAGGAAAGAACACAACACTAAGCACATATATGGTTATACTTTCTAGGTCCTGAATGATAAGAGTGTTATTCATTCAAGAGGAGAAATCATCAAGGAGAAAGGAAACTGTGTGGGGGTATAGTTAGGTGGGAAGGCGCTGCTAAGTGGCAGGGATGGATGAACCCAAAGGCATCTGCACCCAAGTTCACATCCTTGACATCAGCGCTGTCCTGTCCCAGCACCCAGGAAAGCAGTTCACTTGCACCCGGCCTGATTTGCACACAGAAAGCCCTGCTCCTTCTCTCAGATCTCCCCTACAGTGGTTCAGGATCTGAGGCTACTAAGGCACCTTTTCTTTCAGGTTTGTTTTGCTTTGGCTTTTTAATCCCTCTCAGAGAATCGGGCAGTAGCAGCAGCCGAGTAAGAAGCCATCTGTAAGCAAAGGGGAGCTCTCACAAAGACAAGTCGGCTAAGTTTAAATTTACAGCCCTATGTAATCCAAGCATTTAGGGCTCATCTGGTTAGGGTGAGTTGTGTGCTACAAGCCCTCCTGGTAACAAATAACAATACTCGCCAAACACATTAGGCCTGTCCGCCTGCTTTATGGCTGTGTCTTGGCTTGTATTAAGGAAAGGGCTATTTCTGCCAATACCGAGCAAGGATGCTGTTCCGCACAGAGGAGAAATCTCAAACAAAATCTAGAACTTTACAGCCTGTCTGTTCTGATTTGGAATGGTATGTCTTTTTAAAAAATAAATAAATAAAGACTTTAAGAGAAATAAAAGTGATTTTTCTACCCTCATGCTCTTTTCTCAAGTTCTAAGTCATCCCAAAGCAGCCCAAGAAGATATTTAGAAGAATTATTTCAGATGTCTTACGCACAGATGTGTATGCCCTCAGCATACACAGCAGATCTAAGAATGTGTGTGTAAAATTCCCCATCACCACATGCCTGGCGCATGCCAGGAATGGTGGCACACGCCCCTAATCCCAGCATTTGGGAGGCCGAGGTAGGAGGATGGCAGCAAGTTTCAAAGCCAGCCTGGACTACACAGTGAATTTAAAGCCAGCCTGAAATACATAGCAAGGCCCTGTCTCAAAAAAAAAAAAACAAGCAAAAAA
>RJWM01002316.1:0-5000 GCA_004363535.1 Dasyprocta punctata | reverse complement strand
CCCCAAACAATTGCTATCCCAAATCCCTCCTACATCTTCTGTTGAATTTGAGGAGCAGAACCTGCTGGGGGGAATCTCTTTAAAGGATTTGTGGGGTTAAACATCCCAAGAGATTATAAAACTACTTAGATAGCAAAATAAAACATTAAAATGCTGAAAGACACCATGTGCCGCCTGTGTAAAATGCTTTTCAAAATGTTTGTTCATCTGGGAGCACTCTCAGGGTCTGCGTAGATCTGGCCCCAGGAATTAGCATGCTTGTGTCAGAAATGTGGACATAGAACCCAGTGTGGCTTCACGAGTGAAGCAAGTGAGAGGTGGGTAAAGAGACAGGCAGCAGAAGATCACATCCTAAGGGAAGCTGATGATTCAAAAGGGTCCACACATGTTGGAGAACCAGCCCTGCCTGGGTTCCTGCCCACCTTCTAGCACTTACCAGCTGGAAGCCTTGCATAAGTCACTTAACCTCCCAGGGCCTTGGCTTTCTCATCTACAAAATGAAGAGAAACTGCTAAACAAACTCTGTTCTTTGTACGTTACAGAAGCTCACACAGTTCTAAAAAGGAATGATCCGAATTTCCACAAAACAACAGAGCTAGCTCTCAGCGCATCAGTCAGTGAAAAGGGCAAGCCTTGAAATGATACACACGAGGTGATACCATTCACGTTTTTAAAAAAGAACACAGCAGAACAATACTAGATGATTTTTGACAGGCCCACAAATATATGTGTGAGAATACAGAGAAATATGGATTGATGCCTGCAGGCCATGGCATGAGGGTGACCCCTCTGAGAGCGGCTCAGCACTGGGTCAGGTCAAGTGAATGGGGACTTTATTGCTTTAATATTTCAAAAGAGTATATGTTTATATATTGCTTATGCAGGAGGAAAGGAAACTTTTATTTTATGTGGCCAATAAAAACTATCACCTAGCTTGTTTCAGGGAATAAATACAATAATGCTAGAAAAGTTTCTGCCACCTAATAAATGAGAGTTGGTGTTTATTATGAGGCCAAAACTCAGAGAGCTGAGAGCTTCCAGTCAAGATAATGTAAGTCGGAATTCCTGACTGAGCTGGGCTTAAACCCTCTTTGAAAATGGATACTGAAGTAGGCACTGTGCATGGAGCTGTGGCTGGACCTGTGGATATTTTACCCAGGTTAAAAACCTGGATAGTCTAAGCATACCAGCCAGAGGGGCTCACAGCCTTGCTGGTCATCATGTTCCTGCCCAGTGTGGGATGCATGCCCTTGTCAGCAGCTGAAATCAGTCGCTGGGTTGCTTATATTATCACCGACAACCTATATTGATCAGGACACAGAGCATTTGGTCTTTCTCACTTCAAACCACCCAGGTAGTCAATGTTGAGCTGAAGGAATTCAGAGCTGTGACTCAGCTATCTCATAGTCCTTGTTCTTTTTGATTGCTCTTTGACACTACTCAGTTTAAGCAGAAAGAGTGTGCATGGGCTGTGCTGGAAACACTACGCAGACATTTTCTTCTCCACACCAGGGGTATTACTAGCACAGAAAGAGAAAATGAAGTGACTTCTGACATCATAAGGTTGTCCAGTGACTGAGATGCACTTCTAAACTTTAGCTATAAAATAGAAGTCAAAGCAAAAGTTTATTTAAAAATCAGACTTCAACCATTTTACTTAAATTGGTCTATCATTGGTCTAACATGGGAGGTCACTCAGAATTTGCAACAAAATCATTGTAGTGTTTTCTTCCATGACCAGTCTAAAAAAATATATTCAACCACACAAATCAAATGGACAATAATCCAGGGTCAATGCTTCACTTTTAGTGAAGGAAGGAAAAATGTCGAGCAAGCTCCAAAATGCAAGAATTGTAAGAGAGACAAATTTTCCTCCTTTGTTCATCCTATTTTGCACAAGAGCCCCAGATAAAGCCCCCTGCTGGGAGGAGGTGCTAACTGGCAGGCAGTAGGCTGGTGGCCTGTGTGGCTTTCGGCTTACCCACTCCAGGAGCAAGACTCCACATATAAAGCTGATTTTATAAGGAAAAATGAAAAATAGAAGATTTCATAAAGTTAAATATCAGTTTACTTAAGGGAAAAAATCTATGCTGCAATATTTTTTCCATTTTGCCATATAATCAAATAAATGTAGCCATCTTGCAGTCAATCTTTCCAAAAAGTTTGAGTTCAGTTCATGAGTTGGGGCATCTTGTTTTTTAAATGAGCCTTTGGGTTTGGCAAATTAGTGCAGATTTGCACTGTTCCAGATCTGTTTTTAAGCATCAAGCTACTGAAGGATTATTATTTTTGAATTTGTATACCTTCTTTAATCCCCTAATCCATCTGAGGGAAATGTCCAGATTGTCAAGCCCACACACGAGAAAACCTCAACGAAGCAGCAAGAAAAAATAAAAAACAATAGACAAATAACCAAGGGATATATCGTTCATCTTTTGTTGCGCTTGAAATGTGCCAAGTTGGAAATAGGAGAGAGAGGTTTGTGATATTCCGCGGGAACATATTGTCACTGTTATAACCAGCCCACGTTCACCGGAGCTGCCAATTATTCCCCAGCCACCATTTTTTTCCTTTAGATTGATCTCCTGCTTGAGGCTGTTTCACACCCATGACTCTGAAGCCTCCCTAGTGGCATGTTGGCTAATTAAGAGCAAAATCCATCTCTTGATGAAATAATGCTGCCACTGAAAAGGAATTCTACATTTTTTTTAAATTCTTAATCAGGCTGGAAGGAGCAGTATTCTAACACTTGTATTAAGCATAGGAAAAAGGTCTATAGCTAGCAATTAGCAATGATGAAAAGGACAGCGATTTAAAGCATGTTGCGGTGACATTTTTATCAAATTAAATGAGTTTGCTAGGCCCACCAGCTGCATATGCTTATTGTCATTTACTGTTTGGACAGCAACACATCAGCCACTGAGTATCAGGAGGTGCCGAATTTAATAAGTCATTTTGACACTGGTGTGAAACGAGCAGATCAGCATTCTGAGGAATGTGTTCACACTCTGAACAGACAGGCAGACATTCTAAGCACGCGAGGTGACACCAATCAACAGGAAGAAATGATGAAAGCAGGCTGGGAAGCCGGCAGCAGCAGTGGCAGCGGCAGAGGCACAGAAACACGCCTCTGCGAGAAAAGAGGAAGAGGCAAAGCCCTCACCACACATACTGTTTTGGTTTAGCTCAGCAGAGCATCTGAAGAGGCAGACTTTTCAGACACACAGGGATATGTATCCATTCTAGACACTTGAAATTTTCATTTATAATTTAAAAATCTATACCATTTCCCTATAACAACCATGGAGAATCGATCTTCAGATTTTATTGTTGTTTGGCCCCCTCGTGCTTGAAACGTTGCATGTGATTCCAAAGAAATAACAACAGCAAAAATCGACTGTGTACTGGGAACACAAATTTACCCTATCTACCTAATAACATTTGCTCCAGATAGATTGTCTAGCTAGGACAAGAGGAACTAGCATCACTAGGTTTTGATATATGGTGGGGTGAGGGTATATGCTGCTTCCGAAACTCTTGCTCGGAATATGAGATACGGAATGGCATTCTGATAATTCCAGAAGCTATTTGTGTTGGGGGAAGGCAGGAGATCTGATGGCAATGCCTTAACCATGTACCTGGCAATGTAGTTAAAACATACCAGAGAGTCAGCTAACAATTACCTCTCAAAACATGCAGGTGTAATTTCCAACCTAACAAAAGTGACTAGTAATTAGTTCATGGCTTTAGAAGTTTCTAATGCCATCTAGTGGAAATGGTAAATTTGATCACTTGCACATCAAAGGAGCAACTCATATCTGAGACATCACTCGCATGTCATTATGCTGCCTCACATTCACAAAAACATAATGCCTAACCCTGATCTCAAATATATCCCCTAAAAGTTTGCTACAGTATTTTTGTAAGACTACAGTGTGCCTGAGAAAAAATAAGACTTGCCCAGAATACTCTTGAATGCCTGCTCCCAGCTAATAGAATGTTTAGAACCACTCCACCCCACCCCACTGCCATGCCTATAAGCCCATTTTCCTCAACACTCTAGCTCCCTCTTATCTTCAAGATTCCAGAAGCTAGGGATGGACTAGCTGATAGATTTTACTATTTTGCAAGCCTAGGGAGTTCAATAATACCTGAAATGTCTTTTGAAAATAAATTTTTCATTGATTTTAATCTTTAAAAAGTAGTTGAAAAAGCAAATACATGTTGCTAGTTTAATCTCAGAAACCATTTGATTTTCATTAAACTCTTTGTAGAATTTCTTTCAATAAGAATTCTACAGTGAAATTCTAGCAAAAAGGAAATATTGGAGATGGTTTGCTTCCTTCCAAATAGTGTCCAAACGGCGTTAGCCACAGGGCCATAATGCACAAATTAAAAGTTGCTTTGCATAATTGTAAAAATATAGTGCATATTTTATTTTGTATACAAAGACTGGCACATAAATAGTCCACATCTTCACTTTCTTCCCTCTTAAATCCAATCCTCATTAGGAGCATGGTTATAAGAAAATTCCTAGGTGGAGGATTTGGAACCCGAATTCCAGTCTGCGTTAAAGCACAACTCCTGCTACTCATTGCATCCCCTCACTCTAGTGTCCTCATCCATCCAGCAAGGAAGTTGGACTTAAAGGCAACTCAAAACCCTTTCTTCTGTAGAACTATGGTTTAGAATTTCAGGTTCTTCTCTTTCATTGTAATAATTGTATTCAAAAGTAGTGACCTCATTGTAGTTATTCCATATAGAAATGATTTTAATATATTTGTATTTTTAATTGACACATAATAATTGTACATATTTACAGGATACAGTGTGACATTTCAATATATGTTTACAATGTGTGAAGATTAGATGAGAGTAATTAATTAGTATATCCTTCACTTCAGATTATTTGTCATTTCTTTATGTTGGGAACATTTAAAATCCTCTCTATTAGCCATTTTGAAATACAAATAATTAGTTTTACAAAAACTATTAGCATG